>SNQJ01S0029720.1:74911-107026 GCA_010110895.2 Picea sitchensis | reverse complement strand
TTCATATGTTCTAGTAGATATGTTAATGATTCCAAGTTTCATATTTGTATTTGACTGAAGGTCCAACTAGCTTGCAAAGTATCAAATTTTAATTTCAAGTTGATAAACCAAATATGAAATGAATCCAAGCATCATTTGATATCATCGCAAGAGAGATGAATGTAAATAATATTGCGATGAATTTGCTATACTATCGACGAAAAAAAATCGTTGATAGTATAGCTAATTTGTCGCAAGAATATTGTGTCTAATTTGAATCGTGTTACATGAGTTGCAAGGTGTGTAGGGCTTATATTATGGTGCAATGTAGTGTAGTCTATAAGAACAATATCTATGCCAAACCTCAAAATGGATAGTACCATATCTTGTTCATAAGACAAATATTCTTTGTATGTTTCCTTTGTGGTGGCTCAAGCCCTCAATACACATGATGCCTTACAATGAAATGTAACAATTTTACTATTGAATGATAGTGTTATGTCACCCATGGTTAAGGAAATAACTTAAGGTTCTTAAGTCCTATTTGAATCTTCTTAGAATTGAGATTTGTTACATAGTCCTTGAAGAAAGACAAATAAATGATATACCCTATAGAAACTAACATGAGGTGCAACGTCATATCATGAATCAAATGTAGCTAACTAAAAGGGAAAAAAATGGATGATGAGGTGATCACCAAGAAAGGGACTCAAGGATTTCCTTGGGCAAATCATAACAAACAAGGATGACTTGGGTAGTGAATATGAAACACCAAGAGATATGGTCAACAATAAACAATGGACTTTTGATTATAACTTCGAGTGTAAATAGGATTGAAGACCATAAAATACAAATCAAGATTACAATGGTCGAAGATAGGTGCAAGAAAATAATGGATGAATATGGATACATTGCAAGAAAATATATAGGTTCCATGAACGAGTGCAACCAAGTGGTTTGATCCTAGATGAGTGGAATGAATGATGGTAAATGGAAGTTGTGACCATGGGTGGGGCACTAATGGAATTAATGTCCTTGGGGGAATATTGAATGGAGGTATAACATAAAAATGGTCTTCAAGGTATGGAGGAGGTGAAGGGACAATGACATGTGATGAATCACACCCTACCATATACAAATTTGATACAAATCACTTGTGAGTCCTTAGAAAAAACCAACAAAATAAGAAGGAAGCATACATATCTCTTTGGGATGTAAACTATATGGAATCCTAATCCTAATGGGGAAACAATGGCATGGATTCCAGCATGCAGTAGGGTGATAACTTAGGGAAACAACACTCATTGAATTGTCATCCTCTAAAGGTCGTTGTGCATACACATTTATAGGAATGGAGGAATGATCAATGGTGACCATGTCAAGGATCAAAATTACCTAGGGTTTTGTGTTTGTTCCATGAAATCAAGGTCTGTAATTACATTCAAATAAGTTGATTAGAATTATTAGGGTGATTCTTAACAACACATGTATAAAAATTGACTATGCATTATATCAACATTGAGAAAGTCCTCACTCCATCAATAATCATCCCCACATCTTATATTGTGCTAATTCACTTATGTTGTGCCATATCAACATCCACTTCAAGGTAGGCTTGTGCTAAATTGTTGTCATTGTTCTACTATTCTTTTCTCCTATTTGTGCACACACTTTGACTCTCACACACTAAACTCCTTTGCTAAATTACATTCAACACAATCAAAATTTTGTTATGTTTCCTAACAACTACTCTAATCAATGATTGTATTATTTTACCATAACTCTCAATAGATTGACTTTAAATTTTCTAGTGGAAATTATGTATAGGTAATCCTTAATTCTAGTGTGTTGAAATCATAATGCACATATTGCCTAAGTCCTTTATCACAAATTCTTTCTGGTTTTCAAATTCATTTTTGTGACAATCTAAAAAGGCTTTTATATGACAGTCACAAATTTTGGGTCTTTATCATCAACATTTGTGCATTGAGACTCACATAGGTTGGTGTTTCACTCTTTTTAGTACACACAAGTATACTAAAGGGATTTTTTCATTCACCCCCTTTTTTTAGTGTCTACAAGCATAATTGAAAGAAATTTTATCTCAAACAAAAATATAACAAAATACTAAGCACAAACACTAGAATGTGATATTATACAAGAGAGGAAGATTGATAAATAATTTTAAAAAGAAGGAATGAGAGTAATGAAAAACGAAACCATATCGTTAATCTCATTATCAAGAAGTCTATAAGAAAGATAAAAATGTGCAAAATAGTATCCCCACTTCTAGAGAATCAATTGGTAAAATCAACAACGTTCATGGAATCAAAACCCTAGGGAAAATTATGTAGCATTTTATTATTAAAGAACCAAAACTACCATAGATTGATCAATCTCCATTTCCACACCTATTACCTAGGTCCTTGTTACAAATTGTTTATACTTTTTAGATCTATCTCCATTACAACCTAAAAATGATTTTATTCAATTTTTATATATTTTGTCTTTGTATCGTCTTCCTTTTAAGAACAAACACTTGCATAGGTTGGGCTTTCTCTCTCTTTAGGACACACAATGACATATTGGAGGGATTTTTCCAATGGCACCCTCTTTTTTGAGTGACTTTGTTGAATCCTCACAAGAATGTGATTTGGAGAGTGCCTAGGGTCATTCTGACTATTATGAGAAAACTCGTAAGTAGATATATCCCTCTCAATTATTGAAAATTCGTAAATTGATTATTATATCCAAGGCCAATGATAATTTCCCACCACTTTGTGTTTTTTTGGTTTAGAATGGATTTTGATTTTGCGATCCCACTTTTGAGGGTCACCATGACATTCCCACTCAGGGATGGAATTTGATATCCAAATTTCCCATCATGGGGCATTTTGGCTATCAAACATGGTCAATGAGTTTAAATTCTCATTGTCAACTATAGGAAATAAGGGTGAATAATAAGCGACAAACTCAACCTTTCTCATGAGTTCATTTTTTTTACATCAAGGTAGAGTTTTGTATTCATTTTTTTTCAAAATTACAGTTCTATAGGTCATCCTAACATGGGCCAAAAATTATGGGGTCAAATTTCTATGGTCGAAGTTCCCATTAATACTTAGGTAGTAGGATTATGGATTTTGACAAAACTCATATCAAAGTTATGGGAGTATTTCATTCGAAAATGAAGTGTGTTTATCCACTTATTAACTTACTCCTAAAAAATATAGTTAAATACCTTTTATCATTAAGTCAAAACTATCTAATTAACGTGAATAGTTCAAAGCCCAACCCTATTCCCACTTTACAAACTAAACACAATGTTCACTCTCTAAGTGCCATTGGCAATGCAGTGTCTTAGTACAAGTAGCATCACCTCCAAAAACAATGTAGCCTTATGGAATTTAGGATCTTCTCTTTTGGAATGGAACCTTATGGAATTTAAGATGTTCTCTTTTGTTATGTGTTTGGTGGACCCCTTTAGAAACCAATGAAAAATATCTATTCCTAACTCCCCCTATTCTTATCTCCACAACACCTCTATATATACCACGTGTACAATTAATCATCAAGGTCTTAAAAGAAGATTTCCTAGCCTCTTTGGAGTCAATAAATATCCCCTTATAAAATTTATACCCGTCCGTAAAAATCAAAGGGTCGAAAAGGAGAAAATACACACACATACATTTACTTCACTTTGTCTCTCTTGCCCACTTTCCCATGCCCATTTCCTTTGTATTATTTGTTCATTCATTTATTTGTTTTTATTTCATTTCAAAGGTCTCTTCTTCAGGAGATATCCAGGGTTTCGAGACCTTCGTATCTTAGTACTAGAGCCATTCCATCCCTTGAAATATTGTCTTCCAGTTCCTAATTTTCTGTGATTGTCACCTCACCACTGTGGCACAAGAAGAAAGTGACCTTGGCCATTGCGGTGCAAGGAGACAAAGACCTCTTCTTCGATATCCATCCAGGGTTTCCAGACCTTCGTATCTCAGTACTGGATCCATTCCATCCCCTGAAATATCGTCTTCTAGTTCCTTTCCTATGATTGTCACCTCACCACAGTGGCGCAAGGAGAAAGTGACCTTGGCCACTGTGGTGCAAGGAGACAGAGACCTCGAGCCACTACGTGCGTAAGGAGATAGAGACCTCAACCTTGAGCCAATATTCACAAGGAACAAAGAATGGTGAGTAATTTAATTCTGAGAGTTTCAATTTGGAAAATGAATGAATAAATTTGGACTCCTTATTGCCACACAAATGTTTGAATAAGAGGTCTTTAGGATTCCAAAATCTCAAAATCCACAATCAGATACTTAGAATTTCAATAGGTTTCTGATGATGCTCATACTAAATTTAGGGTTTAGTCAAATGGATATGGTTATTGCATGATTGTTTGGTCTGATATTGATTCACAACAGCTGGAAATGTCATCATTGTGCTATGCATGATCAATGTTTTCTTCATTTGTGACCTATTCTTCACAAATATTTACAATATCAAAGAGCCAATTGTCTAGGGTACCGAGGCTCTAAAAATTTTATGAACATTTTATGTAAGATTGCACATCCACCTTCTAATTGTCATGGAAGTGTTTGACTGTAGAATACTTTAACTCATCATTCAATTCGGATCCAAATAATTATGTTGTACAAGACAAGATCCTTTCAAGGGATTTTTTCAAACCTATTATGTGTCTTTCACAAGAACTCTTAACTTTGATTGTAGGGATGTCATGAACATCATTATTCATAGGAAAACTATCAAAGTCGTAGATTATGTTTCTATCCCCATTTCGCCTTTGTTTGCATGGTTTGTTTGCATTGTTTTCATCAAGAATTTTATATTGTTCAACTTCAGTCTTAGGGATATTCATGTCTATTATGGTTAAACAACCATTTTCAGCTTCATCATTTAGGTAATATCTTTCCATTCTACCCAACGAAGATTTATCCAGAGTATCATCACCCTTTCTTTCATCATGAATGGGTTATTCATCTCTGGAAACTTCCTGACCAACATTTAAATATGGCCATCCCTCACGCTTAAATGATTTTAGGTCTCCATAGTGTTGTGGAAAATACCCCTATTCTCGGATAGGAATGAATTCTATAGTAAAACTAGATTCCCATTTCATGTTACCACCTTGTATGCCTCGTCATCATCTCCTTCATCAATTATGGAGTTGATCATGGAATATGGGGTACTCCTGGGCAGTTCGTATGCCACTTCAGCCCAATTTGAAACCAATACTTTTCCCAAAATTGAATTTGTGAAGTATTCTCTGATGATATCTTCGCCCTTACCATGACATAACTACAACAATCCTTCCATATGATAACTTTAATACTTCTTCTTCTCCTAGTTATCATTCTCAAATTCTCATGTTTCATCAAAACATGACAAATATGATCTGCCTCTTTTCTTTCCAGAACATAAATCCAGACCTAAACATGTATCATGTATGTTCTTCTTGGTATGCAATATTTGTGCTATGCTCTCTGTATCCATTTCTTCCTTCTTTACATTTAGATTTCTCTTCCATGTTCCATTTATCCTCATTATTTCCGCAATGAAATTTTCCTTCAGAGACATCACCCTACAATTCTTCTTGATAGAGATTCAAATTTGGATTATTTGCTTCCTCTTGGACATAGGTATTATAATCATGGTGTTTCTTCAAGAAGTCATCAAGGTTATTGTTGTATTGACCTTGTGGGTCTGCAATTCCTTCTTCGATGATTCTATCATTTCTTTCCTTTTAAATCTCTTCAATGACATAGAATGACTATCCAATA
Organism: Picea sitchensis; assembly: GCA_010110895.2. NCBI lineage: Eukaryota > Viridiplantae > Streptophyta > Pinopsida > Pinales > Pinaceae > Picea > Picea sitchensis. Next base: position 101,246 of record SNQJ01S0029720.1, on the reverse strand, counting down.
TATAGGAAAACTTAAATAACTCACTTCTAGATAATTAATTCCATCATACAAAGAATTTTTCCACGCCAGAATATTCTATTTCAGTGAAAAATAACTTTCATATTATACATTGAGGGCCTTAAACATCTTTGTTCTTTAATATATCTAACAACTACAATAGAGATTTTTTTCTTTGCCACAATTTATATATTATCTATACATTCACACTGCTAGAAAATAAGGATCCCACATGTACCTCCCTTGTAGCCACAAACCTTTAGAAATAATATGTTGGGTAAGCACCATACAACAACTAGGTAAGCATCCTCTTCCCTCCCACACTAGAATAGTTTTAACACTTAGCATTAGTAAACCTCTCGATGCGCTTCTATCCAATGTGGTTTTGGGTTCATGGTGAGATTTTTGTAGAGAGGAAATCACAAGTTATAAAATCCACCAACAAACTAGGACCTAAATATTTATGGAACACACTTTAATTCCATCTAAGATAGACTATGCATGTTTGTATTGAGAAGGGGAGCACCCTCCATCAAGTATTCAATGAGGGAATGCTACTAGGTACATTTGAGATAAATTCTCATGGGCATTGGCCCTTTGAGATTGTAGCTAATTAAGGAAATAAACCCCCCACTAGGTCCTCAACAAGTCCTCAACCATGTGATTTCCTCAATATGTAACATTGCAATCTAATTTGACATAGAATATAGAATCTGGAATAGGCATCTTAAATATAAGCATACCAGGTAGAGAATCTTCAATTTATGAGCCAGAGAGTTGGAAGGTCTCGAAGCCAAGGTAGTAATGGGTAAGATAATAAACAATGTACATCATAAGCCCACCTCTAAACATGCATGCAATGAACAAATATGGAAATATATGTGATTATATACTCCATAAATTCCCATTAGGAATAATAATAGATAAAGTTATGTGACTCTATACTCCATAACTTCCCATTAGGAATAATGATAGAGAAAGTTTTTAGGTATAGTTGTCCTACAATATTTGGTTTAAAACATTGAAATATAAATTTGCACTTTTTAGTTTTTTATCCCTGTCATAGATTAATTAATTTATAATTAAGATGAAGATATGTCAGTTAAATATTTGGTAGATCTGTGGTTAAAGTGAAGATATGCTAGTAAACTAAACTCTCAACTTAGTAGTCGATGCAACTTATCACTTACTACAAGTACAATGACAAACATAAATGCAGGATGGAATACAAGCCTATCTCCATCCATGGGATACTTGTGATGAAAACCATGAACAAGATAATGTATTGTATTACCCCTACAAATCAAGTGATGAATATCCATGGTGATTAAAATTTAGACGATGTACCTGGAATGTATATGCATGCATTTGCATCGTATTTTTAAAATTTGGGTCATTTTGCATTATTGCACACTTAGTAATCTATCAAGAAAATATTTCTTTTCTTAAAACTTCTTGCTCCTTTCAATAGCTAGTTTTCATCAAAGTTTAATTTCTTGCATTTCATTTTCCTCTTGCATGGTTTAAAGAGTCGAGTCAAAACGCCATCAGTTTTATGACCACTCCTTTGAGTAACAACGGACTAAAATCAATCGCTAATTAAAATTTATCTAGCAACTTTTCTAGGGCTCTTAAAACCCATCTTAGCTTAGGTGTAGAGATTTGGAATAGGATTGTGAGAATAACTTTCCAAAGATTCTAAAAAAACATAAATCCTTGAGTTAGGGAGTGAAATCCCGTTGCTATATCACTGATTTTGGGAATGCCTTCTAACACAAGGGTCAATCACGAGGTCGCATTGGGGCCCTAAGAGTAATCAACCCTCCTTTGTTAGTCTTGGTGTCGAATGTCGACTGTCCCCCCCTATGATTTGGTATAGTAGGTGATACCATAGAAGCCATAATATTTTAGACTTCCTACACAAGGTGACAACACAGGGAAGGTGGTGTTGTACTTGGGATCGATGTTCGCTAGACTCACTTGGAATCCTTGGAGGGTTGCCCGCTACTCAATGAGGTAACTTTCACCAGGGTGTTAGTTCATTAAGAAGGTTGTCAACATAACTTTCCCACCCGCCGAAACTCAGCCCCTTCGCTCATCGATTCTACGATGTTGGATTCCATCACCAACTAGCACTTCTTTGTGGGAAGGATTGTTTGCATGCTTGACTCCTAGATTAATTAGCATGTGTTTTTTTTTATCCTTAGTTTGCCTTCGAATTGAGTTTGTGTCTAATGGCATCAGTTTCAGGTTAATTCCTCATTTGATCAATACAAAATATGGATACAATTAAAATAAAAGGTAATAAAGAGGTAACAAATAGCTCATACCTAAATTACGTCTTATAATTCTCCAACATTGTTCTTTACACTTAGTGAAACAAACACCAAATGGAATGGTTTACACAAGGTCAATGGAGAATGTTATTGGAAAATTGAAAATATTATCATAAACCCACATCTCACATATTTGTACATGCACCATAGATTCACAATCTTTCAGGAAGAGGTCTAGGAAAAATGGCTCCATGCAAAATTTTCCACATCAAAATTGTCCACTACATCTGAGGGCTTGGCACCTGAGAGTGAGGGGTGCTCTAGCTGAAATCCTATCCCAAGAATCCATCGGATTTGATGGTTCCTCAATCTGAGTCTCGGTTTTCGTTTTATGCCCAGTTTCAAGTCGCATTCCAAACCATTTCAGGGACACTTGGCAATTCCTCCTCGGGGCATAAAATCCTAACGGAGTAGCATTTTTTAGCTCCATGAGATTATGCATTCTTTTTTAGGCATGGAATAGGTGACCACATTTTCCATCCTCTCCCAAGGCATGGTTTCATAAATTGGACCCCTAAATCCAAATGTTGCATTGCTTCTTACTGAGCAAAGCACTAGCTATCAAAATTGATGAAAAAAACAACTTCCGAGGGGTTGGAACCAGGAGTGAGGGGTGTTGTAGCTAAAATCACATGTCAATAATCCAACATAGATGACGGTTCCTCAATATGAGACTCGGTTTTCATTTTATGCCCAGTTGCAAGTCGCATCCCAAACCATTTCAGGGACTCTTCGACAATTCCCACTCAAGGCATAAAAGACTAACGGAGCAACATTTTTGAGTTCCGTGAGATGTTGCAAGATTGTTTAGGCATGGAATAGGTGAACAAATTATCCATCCTCTCCCGAGGAATGGTTTGGTAAATTGGACCCTTAATCCAAATGTTGCATTGCTTCAGACTGAGAAAAACACTATTTCTCGAAATCAATTATTAAAGAAAATTCTAAGGCATGACACCCGTGAGTGAGGGGTGCTTGAGATGAAATATTATCCTAGGAATCCATAGGAGTTGAAGATTCCTCAATCTGAGTCTCGATATTCGTTATATGACCACTTGCAAGTCGCATCCCAAACCATTTCGAGGACTCTTGACCAATTGCTCTTGAGGGCATAAAAACCTAACAGAGCAACATTTTTGAGTTCCTTTAGATGCTTCAAGATTTTTTAGACGTGGACTAGGTAACTATATTTTCCATCCGTTCCTGAGGCACAGTTTCATAAATTGGACCCCTTAATCCAACAATGTTTTTTTGCTTCAAACTGAGAAAAACACTAGTTCCCGAAATCAATGAGTAAAGAAACTTTCGAGGCATGGCACCCGGGTGTGAGGGGTGCTCTAGCTAAAATCCTATCCCAGGAATCCATCGGGTTTTCATTTTATGCCCAGTTTTAAGTCACATCCCAAACCATTTCGGGGACTCTTGGAAATTCCTCCTCGGGGCATAAAATCCTAACGGAGCAGCATTTTTTAGCTCCATGACATTTTGCATGCATGTTTAGGCATGTACTAGGTGACCACATTTTCCATCCTCTCCCGAGGCATGGTTTCATAAATTGGACCCATAAATCCAAATGTTGCATTGTTTCTTACTGAGCATAACACTAGTTATCGAAATCGATGAAAAATCAACTTCTGAGGGGTTGGAACTGGGAGTGAAGCATGATCTAGCTAAAATCCTATGCCAGGAATCCAACAGAGATGACGGTTCCTCAATCTGAGACTCGGTTTTTGTTTTATGCCAAGTTTCAAGTCGCATCCCAAACCATTTTGAGGATTCTTGGCCAATTCCCGCTCAGGGCATAAAAGACTAACGGAGAATTTTTTTTGCGTTCTATGAGATGCTGCAAGTTTTTTTAGGCATGGACTAGGTGACCAAATTATCCATATACTCCCAAGGCATGGTTTGGTAAATTAGACCCTTAATCCAAATGTTGCATTGCTTCAAACTGAGAAAAACACAAGTTTTCGAAATCAATGATTAAAGAAACTTTTGAGGCATGACACCCGTGAGTGAGGGGTGATCTAGATGAAATCATATCCCATGAATCCATCGGAGTCGATGGTTCCTCAATATGATTCTCAATATTCATCATATGTACAGTTGCAAGTCGCATCCCAAACCACTTCGAGGACTCTTGACCAATTGCTCCCGAGGGAATAAAAACCTAACGGAGCAGCATTTTTGAGTTACGTGAGATGTTGCAAGATCATTTAGAAATGGACTAGGTCAATATATTTTCCATCCGCTCCTGAGGCACGGTTTCGTAAATTGGACCCCTTAATCCAACAATGTTTTTTTTCTTTAAACTGAGCAAAATACTAGTTCTCAAAATCAATGAGAAAAGCAACTTCTGAGGCATGGCACCCAGGAGTGAGGGGTGCTCTAGCTGAAATCCTATCCCAGGAATCCATCGGAGTCAACGGTTCCTCAATCTGAGTCTCAGTTTTTGTTTTATGCCCAGTTGCAAGTTGCATCCCAAACCATTTCGGGGACTCTTTGCAATTCCTCCTCGGGGCATAAAATTCTAACGGAGAATCATTTTTTGAGCTCCATGAGATTCTACATGCTTGTTTAGGAATGGAATAGGTGACCACATTGTCCATCCTCTCCCAAGGCATGGTTTCGTAAATTTGACCCCTAAATCCAAATGTTGCATTGCTTCTTACTGAGCAAAGTACTAGTTATCGAAATTGATGAAAAAAACAACTTCCGAGGGGTTGGAACCGGGAGTGAGGGGTGATCTAGCTAAACTACTATGCCAAGAATCCAACAGAGATGATGGTTCCTCAATCCGAGACTCGTTTTTCATTTTATGCCCAATTGAAAGTCACATCCCAAACCATTTCGAGGACTCTTGGACAATTCCCGCTCAGGGAATAAAAGACTAATGGAGCAACATTTTTTAGTTCCGTGAGATGTTGCAAGATTGTTTAGACATGGACTAGGTGACCAAATTACCCATCCTCTCCTGAGGCATGGTTTGGTAAATTGGACCCTTAATCCAAATGTTGCATTGCTTCAAACTAAGAAAAACATTAGTTCTCGAAATCAATGATTAAAGCAACTTCTAAGGCATGACACCCATGAGTGAGGCATGCTTGAGATGAAATCCTATCCCAGGAATCCATCAGAGTCGACGGTTCCTCAATCTGATTCTCGATATTTTTTATATGCCCAGTTGCAAGTCGAATCCCAAACCATTTTGGGGACTCTTGGCTAATTTCTCCCGAGGGCATAAAAACCTAACGGAGCAACATTTTTGAATTTCATCAGATGCTTCAAGATTGTTTAGGCATTGTTATAACCTTAATTTGCACCAAACATGCTTACCTGGCACCAGGCCATCTCATATTCCTTCTTTTCCAAAACACTGCTAAACAAATCTTCTTAAAAACCCCTTTTATAAAGGCCCATGTGCCCTGCTCCATTACTGCACGCGTGTACACGCTAGCTGACCCAAGATAGCTCATGTGTACCTACAAAAGCACGAAAAAAGGAAAGTTGCTGATGGAACACATAGCTTTGGGTAATTTAACTAAACCTTTTGGCCATGCATGGCCAGGCATTCAACCAAATACCTATCTCCTTCTAACCCATAAATGAAGGGGTAGGGGTCCCATTTGAGAGGAGGAGAATCATAGTAAAGAAACTATACCCAATTAAGCATTCCCTTTGTCCCAAACTTTAGCAATCCTTGTACAAAGAGAAGTATAGAAAAAAGAAGTTGGAAGACAGTGGAAGAAGAGACCAGGACCAAGATCAAGGAGAAGTAGTCGACTTTATCATTGTAAGGTATCATTGTGAAGTTAATAAAAGAATTGATTTTCCCGATCCACCATATGAATTGTCATTATTGGAATATTGATTGTATGATTGTTTAAATCTCTAACCTGTTAGTTTGTAGATCAAATGCATGTGAGTTCTTTGTTTGTCTTTAGTGAATGCGGGGTCAGCATTGGGAGGAGAGTTGCTCTTTGTTTGTCTTTAGTGAATGCAGGTCAGCATTGGGAGGAGAGTTGCACTCAAAGAACGACCAAGCACGAAAAGGGATCGACATCAAACACGACAAATAAGGTACGTCAACTTAATCTCTTGAGCCTTGTATTTACATATGAGTAATGGGGTTTAGGCATGGGATGATGGTAAAAAGTAAGAATCTTTAGGTCATTTCTGCATGCATGATAAAACCCTTAGTGTTAGTCCATAGGAGGTATTTCCCACCCAGAACAGAATTGGAAACCATACTGGGGATCTCTAGGGTTTCTGGGAATATTTTTTATTGGGTATTGTAAAATTGGTTTTACTGCCTTTTTTGAGTTTCTACAAGAAGTCTGAGTGTTCAGGGATTCTGGTTCTCAATACCAGTATTCCCTTCTTATCTTACCAGACTATTTCTTTTTATTTCTTTCAGAGTCTTGGATGCATACATGCCCTGTAGAGGGACATCCAACTTGTGTACATGCCCTGCCTTTAGTCAGCCCACATATGTACGCCTGCTACTGAAGTGTTGGTTGCGTGTCTGAGAATCCAGAAAATCCTTCTCAGGAAAAGGCATTCATCCTCTCCCCTACAGAAGTGATCCTTCTCAGGGGTCTTCTGGGTCCTTTTAGGTCTTTGTTGAACAATCAATAGTCAGGTAAAAACCTCAGGTTAACTCTGTTTTGCTAGATTTTTCTCGCCTCTTTGTGTCAAAGTGAGTTTTTGCACCTTTAAGGGGTGTTGGTGTTCAATACCAGTATCCTCTGTTGAATCTTAGCTGCCCCTTTTTCCTTGTTTTGTAGGATCTCAGAGGCACACGCGGCCTACAATGGGCCTACCCGCGTGCACACACTCCCTACCCTTCTACAGCCAGCATATGCACGCTAGCTGTTGAAGAGACAGTCGCATACCTATCCAGAAAAGTTTTTGGAGTCAGACATCCTCCTTCCTATTAAGTTTTTACTTCCCAGGGTATTTCTTGTGTAAATGTGGTCTCTATCATAACATCTTAGCCTAGGTTTGGACTCTATTATAGCTTTCTTTTTCATTTAGAATATTTCTTGTGTTTCCTAGCTTTTTTTTAACTTATTTTTAGCTTGAAATTTTAAGAAAAATGAGTTTCATCAGTTTCTTTTAGAATATTTTTTTATTTCTTCTTTGATTGGAAGAAAATATATATAAAAAAAAAACTTAGTTTGTTAGATCTCTTTCTTTCCTGGAATTTTCTTTGTATTGTTATTTGAAAAAGAAAAAGAAATTAGCATAGCGTTGTGTTTTCTTCTAATTTTAAAAGAATTTCAAAAAAAATAAAAAAATATATAATCATTCTTTGCTAGTGTTCATGTAAGTTTCATCATTTTTCACAAAGAGTCTTAACAACATCAGTTTCACTACCATACCCCTTTTAAGTAAATCAAGCCTTAAAAAGAACGCTAATTAAAAATTACTAGACTTTATGTTTGTAGGGTCCATCAACAAGATTAGGCTAGAGCCTTGATTTAAGTTGGAGGGGAAACTCCTCAAGGCTATAAAACAAACATACGAGTCTGTGCTAAGGAGTGTAGAAGTCCAGTATCGTGAAATTTATCCGAGACCCCCCTCTAACACAGGGTCTAAAAATGAGGTCGTGTGCGGAAAGGTAGCAGAGATAACCCCTCCAAAGTCGGACCAATCATAGTGGAGAATACATATAGAGGACTTGTCTTGGGATTCCATCAATTGCATTTTCCACGGAGCTTCGTGGGTCTCGAATCTATTCGAGGTCATCAGTTGTCTTTCGAACCACTTTCTTCCGATACCCTTGTCAAGTTTTGGGCTTGATACCCTGCTCATTGTGGTCTACCTGACTACCGACTGTGCCCGCCTAGTGATTGTTCATGCGCTGGCAACCTAGTTTCCTATCTTTCTAGTAACATACACAGGTGACCGCGGGGGTATACCGTAGTACCTAGGGAAAACATTGGGCCACACTTTGTAGAGTAAACCCAGAGGGTGATTCCGTATTCGATTTTCTCTTGCACTGGTAAGTTGATCTAGTGTTGGTTGGTGTAACTGTTCTTCCAACTAGTTAGTCGTTTGCTTGATTTGCCTTTAGGAACTTTTAGTGTGTGCTCTGTGCTCTCGAGTTTTCCATAGTGAGTTAGTCAATTGTGGCTTTGGGTCTCTGACCTAGGGTGGTAGACCACCCACTCTGCCGATCGAGAGGACTTTTTAGTCTTCCACTTAGAAATGTGGAGCCGCTTCTTTACAGGCGTTGTTTTGATAACACTGGTTCTTCAGAGTTAGTGTGTGAGACTTTTACGAACTTGAATGAGACCGCAAAGGGAGAAACTGTGCATAATATATTCATGGCTAAAGTTCTCGATGATACCAACCAAGGAACCCCTTCACAAGTGGATTCTTTTTCTTTTCCTTTTTTTGGAAACGTTGGTGTCCCTTTGATGACCACTTTGTACATTCCTGGGTTGAATATGGGATTACCGGTTTGGTTGGGTACCATTCCAAATGTCCCAAATGATCTTGACGCTTCTCATTTAATAACTTTATGTCATGGGTACCCTGTTGATGTTTCTTCTTTAGCAAAGTCTTATTCTCCTCCTTCTCCCACCTCTGGTGAAAGTACAGTTACTAGTAACCAGAAGTCTAAACGAAATAGACAGAGGAACAATAGGAAGAAGAAATCACCAACCTCTGCGAGTCATGTTGGAGATTGGTCGACAACCTTTTCAAGTCACGTTGAATACCAGCACCCAGCCTCTGCAAGTTATGATGGGGGAACACACCCACCCTCTGCAAGTCATGCTGGGGGAAAGAGTCTAGTCACTGCTAGTCATACTGGGAATAGGTCTGTAGCCTCTGCAAGTCAAGTTATCGACCCATCACCAGCCTTTGCAAGTCATTTTGGAGATGTGCAACAAACCACTTCTAGTCATTCTGGGGGCATCGATTCTGTTGAGAAACCTAGATGGATAGGATGTAAGCCTAAGTTCCCTTGTAATATTTGCAAGGGAGATCACCTTACTCATTTGTGCCCTGGCATTCTAGACATACAAAGATTGTGGTCCCTATCTGTAAGATCTTATGATTCTGAGTTTTATGAGGTTTCCTCACAGTCTATTCATCCATTGGTTGTGAGAGTGTTCATGCCGATGTAGTCATCGGCTGATACCACTCCTCTTTTGAGGGGTGAGGTGCCTTTAGACCTTGTAGTCTCTCAGCCTATCCAACCATTGGTTGAGAAAGTGATCATGTCGATGCAGTCACCGGTTGATCCCACTCCTCTTTTGAGGGGTGAGGTGCCTTTAGACCGTATAGTCTCTCATCCTATCCAACCATTGGTTGAGAAAGTGATCATGTCGATGCAGTCATTGGCTAATCCCACTCATCTTTTGAGGGGTGAGGTTCCTTTAGACCTTGTAGTCTCTCAGCCTATTCAACCATTGGTTGAGAAAGTGGTCATGTCGATGAAGTCATCGGCTGATCCCACTCCTCGTTTGGGGGGTGAGGTGCCTTTAGAACTTGTAGTCCTACAGCCTATTCAACCATGGGTTGTGAAAGTGGTCATGACAACGCAGTCATCAGATGATCCCACTCCTATTTTGGGGGGTGAGGTGCCTTTAGACCATGTAGTCTCACAACCTATTTATCCATTGGTTGTGAAAGTGGTCATGTCAATGCAATCATCGGATGATCCCACTCTTCTTTTGGGGAGTGACGTGTCTACCGACTATGTTTTTAGCATTTCCGGTTCTGTATTTTCATAACAAGGGGGCATTATACTTGCTCTGAGCACACCCCCTCCAAGCCCTAGGATGGTTTCCTTTGATTGGAATGACCTTGTTGAGCCTCGTCTTCCTTCCTCCACACCCTTTCAAATAAGGGTTGAAGTTAATTCAACAAACATTTATCGATGTATTGTAGATGAAGGAGCCTCTACGAGTATTTCATCCTCCTCAGTTTGGAAAGTCTTGGGTTCTCCCAAGCTTGTGTCTTCTTCACATGAGTTGTTGGCTTTTGACAGACGGCCTAGTGAATATTTTGGGGTTCACTTCCCTCACAATGGAAGCATTGTCACTATTGAGTAGCTAGAATCTAATAATCACCATCCTAATTCAACATTAGTTCAAGCTACCCCTTTATATGTTCCTAGTGTTCGTGTAGACTCCACCCTGCCATGGGTTAATTATGTGGCATCTTATCCTCGATGTTCAATTGCTTATGAGCAAGAACCTGTGTAATCATGTTTTCCTTCTCGAGACTTGGAATCATCAATTGATCCATTGGTGTATCTAATGGGGCCATGGGAGCCCTTTCTTCCCCCTCTTGGTCCAAGTGGGCTTGAGTATCCTTCTGAGTCTGATCTCATTTTTAGTAGATCCTCAAGCCCTCGTGATCATGATTCTTCGCTGATAGACTCTGCCAGTACTGGTTAGAACCTCCATCGTCATATGGAGTATGGTAAATTTACTTCACCCTTTGGGACTATCGACCCTCGTTTGCATGATTTCTCAGATATTGAATTGCCTTCAGATGAGGCTATCTTTGAAGCCATGACTATGGTTTCTATACCGTAGGAGGACTTACACCGTGGTTTGTGTTTTCTTCCGTTTTGGGAGACTTCCAAAGTTGATTATCGAAGAGACCCTTGGTCTGAGCCTAGCAGCGAGCTCTACCTGAACCAGTTTCATACATGATTCGTAGCCCCCACAAATCTTCTTTTAATCCATTTTCAGACCCTCTAAACGTGAAAATATTGCCGAGCGATCTTGTTGACCTTCATGCTTGCTAAACTAAAATTTGAAGTCATGTCTGTCCAGCAGTAGTTTACCCCTTTTCCGGTCTGGATGGTCAATTGTACGAACAAAGGTATACTCTAGGAGCCTCAGTTCTCTAGAAGAGTACCCTCAGGTATAATTTTACCCCTTTTTTGGGCCCGGGGGACTAAATTTATGAAAAAGGAACCCCCACGAAGTCCATAGTTAAGCTCTTTTTAGACTCCCTAAAATTGAAAAGATTGTCGAGTGACCTTATTCTTTCACACTCATTAAAATGGTCCAGAAGAACATTCCTGAAGGAGTCCATAGTTAAGCTTTTTTCAGTCTCCTTAAAAATGAAAAAATGGTTGAGTGATCTTGTCTTTATCACACTCGTTAAAATGGTTATGAATAGACATATTTTCGGTGTTAGTTTACCCCTTTTTCGAACTGACTAGACTACCTTCAAAAAATGTACCCCATTGGAGTCTCCTTTTATGTTTTTTCAAACTCTCTAAATATGAAAAACCACGGATTTTACCTTCTTTGGGCTCGTTAAACTTACATCGAAGGACGTTACCATTGTGTGTTTTGTTAACCACATTTGCATACCCACAAATTTGGTCTAATGTCAACTCCATGTTGCTCTCAACTGAACCATCTGAAGCATGCCTTATACGTAAGCCCTGTAGAACTTTACCTCTGCGTCTTAACACCTTTGGCCCCTAGAGGATTTTTCATGAGTGTCATTTTCTTGCATATGTCTCTTTGCCCTGAGAATCCCTGTGTTTCGTGCGCTTGGAACTAGTATGTTTGCGACACTCGATCCTCCTTTGTAACGTAGTATTCTTTTATTATTTTTCAAACTTTCCAACATTATTGAAAAAGAAAAAAAAATCAAATATACCCCAAAAAGAGGAAGGGAAAAGTATTTTCTTTTTATTGGCAGCACAATGAGTCACCCTTGGATAAATAACATTTGTCCATTTGTTCGTCAAACACTGGGATTTAATATTACCTTAGGAAGATGTTCCCGCTACATTGAGTTGTGTCCTCCTCCGTTTCGTTATTCTTCCAAACATATGGAGAGTTTACGTTGCCTCCTGCCTCATAAACTTATGTTAATGCCATGTTGCCTAAGTCTCATCATTTGTCATGCTATTTTCCGAGGCAAGTTTTTACCAAGCCTGAGTTGGACCCTCTGCAGTTTGTCTCTTGCCCTCATGCCCGACCATCCCGAAAGTCCAATCAAGTGTTTTTTCGAAAATCAATGAAGCCTTCAGTCTGATCATCAAGATTCTCTAGTCCATGACCGATGAGTTGTCGAAGACATCTGGGTAGTGAATTCATACACTCATATTACACTCCTGCCCGAGTTTTGAAGATTTTGAAGTTATTGCTCGAGCTCTGAAGACCTCATCTCTAGCCATTAGGCCTTATCGGCTTCTAGAAGATGGATACTCTACATGTATATATTTTTTATTTTGAGATGTAGCTCCGTTGTGTATTTCTCACGACTACACTTTATATAGTTATATGACATGGATCTACAGTGTATTTGATTGGTAGCCATGATTTTATTTTATCCCGAGCATGGGTATGCCCACCTTGGTGAGACAATTACTATTTTATAGACGACACCTCCTGATTTCTGGTCCCTGGGTTCACTTGTTCAGAACATCGATGAAGATTGTTAATGTATTTCGGCCATCAGATGCTCTTCTGACCTCACACATTAGGGGTCATATGTTATAAACCTAATTTTAACCAGACATGCTTACCTGGCATCATGCCATCTCAAATTCCTTCTTTGCCAAAACACTATTGAACAACACTTCTTAAAACCCCCTTTTATAAAGGCCCACGTGCCCTGCTCCATTACTGCATGCGTGTACATGCTAGCTGACCCAAGACAACCCGCGTGTACCTACAAAAGAATGAAAAAAGGAAAGTTGTTGACAGAACACACAACTTTGGGTAAGTTAACTAAACCTTTCGGCCATGCATGGTCGGTCATTTGACCAAATGCCTAGATCCTTCTAACCTATAAAAGAAGGGGTAGGGGTCCCATTTTAGAGGAGGAGAGTCATAGTAAAGAAACTATACCCGATTAAGCATTCCCTTTGTCCCAACCTTTAGCAATCCTCGTGCAAAGAGAAGTATAAAGCAAAGTAGTTGGAAGACAGTGGAAGAAGATCCCAAGACCAGGATCAAGGACCAGTAGCTGACTTTATCATTGTAAGGTATCATTGTGAAGTTAATAAAAGAAATTTTTTTTCCGTCCCACCATATGAGATTGTCATTATTGGAATATTGATTGTATGATTGATTAAATCTCTAACCCATTAGTTCATAGATCAAATGCATGTGGAATTCTTTGTTTGTCTTTAGTGAATGCAGTTCAGCATTGGGAGGAGATTTGCAGTCAAAGAATGACCATGTGCGAAAAGGGATCGACATCAAACACGAAAAATAAGGTACGTCAACTTAATCTCTTGAGCCTTGCATTTACATATGAGTAATGAGGTTTAGGCATGGGATGATGGTAAAAAGTAAGAATCTTTAGGTCATTTATGCATGCATGATAAAACCCTTAGTGCTAGTCCATAGGAGGAATTTTCCACCTACAACAGGCATGGACTAGGTGACTATATTTTCCATCCGTTCCCGAGGCACGGTTTCGTAAATTGCACCCCTTAATCCAACAATGTTTTTTTCCTTCAAACTAAGAAAAATACTAGTTCTCAAAATCAATGAGTAAAGAAACTTCCAAGGCATGGCACCTAGGAGTGAGGGGTTCTCTAGGTGAAATCCTATCCCAGAAATCCTTCGGATTTGATGGTTCCTCAATCCAAGTCTTGGTTTTCATTTTATGCCCAGTTGCAAGTCGCATCCCAAACCATTTCGGGGACTCTTGGAAATTCCTCCTCGGGGAATAAAAGCCTAACAAAGCATCATTTTTGAGATCCATGAGATTTTGCATGCTTTTTTAGGCATGGACTAGGTGACCACATTTTCCATCCCCTCCCGAGGCATGGTTTCATAAATTGGACCCGTAAATCCAAATGTTGCATTGCTTCTTACTGAGCATAGCACTAGTTATCAAAATCAATGGAAAAAACAACTTTCGATGGGTTGGAACCAGGAGTGAGGGGTTCTCTATCTAAAATCCTATGCTAGTAATCCAAAAGAGATTATGGTTCCTCAATTCAAGACTTGGTTTTTTGTTCTATGCCCAGTTGCAAGTCGCATCCCAAACCATTTCGGGGACTCTTGGCCAATTCCCGCTTAGGGCATAAAAGACTAATGGAGCAACATTTTTTGTTTCCGTTAGATGATGCAAGCTTGTTTAGGCATGGACTAGGTGACCAAATTATCCATCCACTCCCAAGGCATGGTTTGGTAAATTGGACCCTTAATCCAAATGTTACATTGCTTAAAACTGAGCAAAACACTAGTTCTCAAAATCAATGATTAAAGAAACTTCTGAGGCATGGCACCTGTGAGTGATGGGTTCTATAAATGAAATCCCATCCTAGGAATCCATCGGAGTCGATGGTTCCTCAATCTGAGTCTCGATATTCATTATATTCCCACTTGCAAGTCGCATCCCAAACCATTTCAGTGACTCTTGGCCAATTTCTCATGAGGGCATAAAAACCTAACGGAGCAACATTTTTGAGTTCTATGAGATGATGCAAGATTGTTTAGGCATGGACTAGGTGACTATATTTTCCATCCACTCCCAAGGCATGGTTTCGTAAATTGGACCCCTTAATCCAACAATGTTTTTTTTTCTTCAAACTGAGCAAAACACTAGTTCTCGAAATCAATGAGTAAAGAAACTTCTGAAGCATGGCACCCGATAGTGAGGGGTGCTCTATCTAAAATCCTTTACCAAGAATCCATCGGAGTAGACGGTTCCTATCTGAGTCTCATTTTTCATTTTATGCCCAATTGCAAGTCACATCCAAAACCATTTCGAGGACTCTTGGCAATTCCTCCTCGAGGCATAAAAGCCTAACAGAGTAGCATTTTTTAGCTCCATGAAATTTTGCATGCTTATTTAGGCATGGACTAGGTGACCACATTTTCCATCTTCTCTCGAGGAATGGTTTCGTAAATTGGACCCCTAAATCCAAATGTTTCATTGCTTCTTACTGAGCATAGCACTAGTTATCGAAATCGATGAAAAAAACAACTTTCCAGGGGTTGGAACCAAGAGTGAAGGGTGCTCTAGCTAAAATACTATGACAGGAATCCAACAGAGATGATGGTTCATCAATCTAAGACTCGTTTTTCATTTTATGCCTAGTTGCAAGTCGCATCCCAAACCATTTCAGAGACTCTTGGCCAATTCCCGCTCAAGGCATAAAAGACTAACGAAGAAATTTTTTTGAGTTCTGTAAGATGCTACAAGCTTGTTTAGGCATGGACTAGGAGACAAAATTATCCATCTGCTACCAAGGCATGGTTTCGTAAATTGGACCCTTAATCCAAATGTTGAATTGCTTCAAACTGAGCAAAACACTAGTTCTCGAAATCAATGATTAAAGCAACTTCTGAGGCATGGCACCCATGAGTGAGGGGTGTTCTATATGAAATCCTATCCAAGGAATCCATCGGATTCAATGGTTCCTCAATCTGAGTATCTATATTCTTTATATTTTGAGTTGCAAGTCTTATCCCAAACCATTTGGGGGACTCTTGGCCAATTTCTCCTGAGGGCATAAAAACCTAACGGAGCAGCATTTTTGAGTTCCGTGAGATGCTGCAAGATTTTTTAGGCATGACCTAGGTGACTATATTTTCCATCTTCTCCCGAGGCATGGTTTCCTAAATTGGACCCCTTAATCCAACAATGTTTTTTTGCTTCAGACTGAGAAAAACATAAGTTCTCAAAATCAATGAGTAAAGTAACTTCTGAGGCATGGCACCTGGGTGTGAGGGGTTGTCTAGTTGAAATACTATCCTAGGAATCCATCTGAGTCAACGGTTCCTCAATCTGAGTCTCGGTTTTTCGTTTTATGCCCAGTTTCAATTCGCATCCCAAACCATTTCGGGGACTCTTGGCAATTCCTCCTCGGGGCATAAAATCCTAACAGAGCAACAGTTTTGAGCTCCATGAGATTCTGCATGCCTTTTTAGGCATGGACTAGGTGACCACATTGTCCATATGCTCTCGAGGCATGGTTTCATAAATTGGACCCCTAAATCCAATGTTCCATTGCTTCTTACTAAGCATAGCACTAGTTATCAAAATCGATGAAAAAAACAACTTCCGAGTGTAATAACCCTAAAATGCACCAGACATGCTTACCTGGCATCAGACCATCTCATTTACCTTCTTTACCAAGCCACTACTGAACAACTTCTTAAAAACACCTTTTTTGAAGGCATACGCGCCCTGCTCCACTATTGCACGATTGTGTACGCTGGCTGACCCACTACAGCTCGCGTATACCTAAAAAAGCACGAAAAATGGAAAGTTGCAGATGGAACACACAATTTTGGGTAAGTTAAATAAACCATTTGACCACCCATAGTCGATCACTCGACCAAATACCTAGCCCTTTCTAGCCTATAAAAGAAGGGGTAGGGGTCCCATTTGGAAGGAGGAAAATCATAGCAAAGAAAATATACCCGATTTAGCATTCCCCTTGATCC
Source organism: Picea sitchensis (assembly GCA_010110895.2). Lineage (NCBI taxonomy): Eukaryota > Viridiplantae > Streptophyta > Pinopsida > Pinales > Pinaceae > Picea > Picea sitchensis. Next base: position 84,511 of record SNQJ01S0029720.1, on the reverse strand, counting down.
AACCTTTTTCAACTATTGTGTGAAGAGAAGCATATACCGAAGCAGTTGAAGCACAGTTGAAGAGGAGCCCAGGACCAGATTCGATGAGCAGTGGCCAATCTCACTATTGTAAGGTTACTCTTGTGAGATTAATAAAATAAGTACTTTTCCCGTCCTGCAATATGAGATTATCAATATTTAAATTTGAGTATATTTTGATAGAATCTCTAACCCATTAGTTTATAGATCATATGCATGTGGAGTTCTTTATTTGTATTTTATGAATACAGGTCAACATTGGGAGGATATTTGCAGTCAAGGAGTGACCAAACATTAAAGGGATCGACATCAAACACGAAAACTAAGGTACAGTAACTTGATATTTTTAACCTTGTATTTGCATATAAATAATGGGGTTTATGATTGTGAAAGTTGGTAAGAAGTAGGAGACTTTAGGCCATTTATGCATGCATGATAAAACCCTTAATGGTAGTTCGTAGGAGGGATTTCCCACCCACAACAGATTTGGCGACCATACTGGGGATCGCACCCGACCTAAGCCACACCAACCCTTAACATGGCTGGATTTTTTGTACCCGAGGTGTAGGACAGTCAGTGACGGAGTGTACTGTTAAGGCACTCTGTGATGTGGAATTTGTTTCGGTGAAATCCAAAAAGTCGATGGTCTTTGCGAAACTCATATCAGAACTTCCGATCGAATCAGGTGATGTTATACCCGACGAGTCGCCTATCAAAGGAGACAAGTTTTTTTATCGCATCTTCTAACCCTTGGTATGGAGATGTCCTTGTCTATCTCCATACTTTGAAGTGTCATGTCGCTGCTTCTTGTGATGAGCGTCCTCATATATGCCATCAGGCTAAGAAATATCTCATACTCGAGGACACACTGTATCATCATGGTGTAGACTGCATCCTTCGTCGATGTCTCACTCATGAAGAAGTGGAAATCGTGCTTAACAATTGCCACACTGGAGCATGTGGTAGTCATTTGTCTAGGTTGGAAACAACCCAAAAGATTCTACGGCCAGTTACTTCTGGCCGACATTAATAAAAGATTGTGTTGAATCGTTCAAGAAGTGCCACCCGTGTCAGATCTTCTCTCGAAAGTTGAGGGCACACCCCTCTCCCATGTTTCCCGTTATTACCATTGGTCCCTTGACTAAATGGGGGATTGATTACACTACATGAAACCCCCCTTTAGCAAGGGGGCACCACTATATCATCGTAGCAGTAGACTACATCACCAAGTGAGTCGAAGTTATGCCAACGTTCCAAAATGACGGGGAGAGAACAACTCTCTTTTTGTTCAACCAGATAATAGCAAGGTTTGACGTCCCAAGAGAGATTGTCACTGACCATGGTAGTCACTTTTAGAAAAAAATGATGATCGATTTAACATCAAATATTGGGTTGAGGCAGGAACATTCATCACCTTATTACCCCCAAACAAATAGTCAGGTGGAAGCTATAAATAAATCTCTTAAAACGATTCTACAATGAATGATCAATTTGGCCAAGTCAAATTGGAATTTGATGTTATATTTGACATTATGGGCTTACCGAACATCTGTTAAGACTGCAACCGGTTTCTCACATTTTCAACTCTTTTATGAGCTGGAAGCAGTCTTGCATATAGAATTCAAGATCCCATTGTTAAAGTTGGCAGTACAGTTATTGCCAGATACCTCACCACTTGAAGAATGATTACTATACCTCAAACAACTCAATGAACAACGTCTTGATGCAGCCTTGTATAACGAGTCTCACAAACAAAAATTCAAGTGTTAGTATGATCCATCCGTTCATCCTCGGATTTTCCCTGAAGGTGACCTTGTCCTGGTTTATGACCAAGATAAGGACCCCCTAGGGGCAGGCAAGTTCAAACCCATGTGGTTTGGACCTTTCATCGTGAAAGAACTACTACAGAAGGGTGCTTATCATCTAGTGGACTTTAAGGGAAATGTTTTTGCAGAGCCTAGAAATGGGCTCTACCTCAAGAAGTATTACTCATAGGTAGGTTGCCTTGGGTGACTTTTTGTAATATATGTATAGTCTTTGTACTATTACTTCTTTTTTTTTTGGTTTTATGGACGTGTCAATTTTTGATGTCATATTTTTCACTGTGGAAGATGTCAAGTGAATCAGAGGTGTTCGTTGGATTCATGGACGGTGCTATCTGGCACACTCGAAGGCTTGCCTCCACAGCTTGGGTGATTTTCACACCTCAGGGCCAATTGCCACCTTTGGGAGGTATATTTTTAGGCGACACCACAAACAATATTGCCAAATACAACGCATTTATTGAGTTACTTTTTGACGCTTTGTCACTTGATATCTCTCACCTCCAGGTCTATTTAGACGCTCAGTTGGTTGTGTCTCAGTTAAATGGAGTCTACCGTGTTCATGATCCTACTCTACACCGAGGATTCCTTAGGGTACGTATCTTAGAACGAAGCTTTGATTATATTACATATTTTCATGTTCCTAGGAGATTAAATCAAGTTGTAGATACTCTAGCTAATCAAATATTAGATTGGCATCTTGCAAACATATAAGAAAGACACACACATGCACATGTAAATACATTCGTAAAGTAGATGTAATCCATAAGACATAAAAAGACATAAAAAATCCATATATAATATCAAAAATATCAGAGTACATGGATGGACGCAAGCGCCTCAAAAATATGTCCAGTAAAGAGTCACGGGGCTTATGCCCTAAAAAATATACAAATAGTTCCCTCGGCACGTAAGCAGTACAATCTAACTAAGGACGGGGCCTATTAGCCCTGTTATAATGATCAACGACATTTTCCAAACGCCAAAAAATCCGGACCCACGTCTGTGGTGCCCCCAGTACATGAGGATGCATAGATGGTGGCAGATCCTCGATCTCTGCCATGGGGACTGTATGGGTGAGCCAGGTAAAGTTTCGCTCTACCTATCTCAATACTCTCTCAGCCTCTCCGGCTAGAGGTCCCCATGTTGCTACTGGTCCACCAGCTGCAACTGGTCCTGCCTCTAGTCGAGAACGTCGCATGTTCCTCGCGAAGTTTGTTGGATGCACTAGCCCCACATCTGCACATAACACACACTTAATTGTTATATACTCTAGTATATACAAAAAATGATATATATAAAAAAACAATAAAATTAAATAAATTTGAAAAAGAAAGGAAAAACAAAGCATTGCTAACTCTCCTCGTACCACTCCATGAGGTACACTCATGTCAGGGTCCCTGGAAAAGTCAATTTTGGCATAAGGATAGTCCTCTATCACTGGAATTTGCCGAGACCACCAGTCAAAAAACTTGTCATCGAATGCCTCAATAGTCCTCCCTCCCCCCTGTCATGGAAACAACACTGCCCATCTATTTACTGTTGAAGAAGAGGCTATATGCCCTCATACTGTCTCGCTCGGGCTAAGACTCGGTACTCTCGAAGAAGAAGAAAGCACAAAGAATAGTCCCAAACCCAAAGTTCCTTTGCCTTCGTAAGTGACACTCTATAAGCTATCTCTTCATGAATTCTAGTAAAGTGGTACTCCAGTCAAAAACTTGTGCATTTAAGCACTGAATTACACAATTCAGGTGCACCCGGGAAGCCTAATGCAAAGTTGCGGATCCTATAATCCACCCAATAAGAAAAACTATCACTTTTAGTGATAGGTCTGAGATCTTTTTTATTGGCACCTGAGTTCCCATCTTATATGTACCAACTTCAAAATGGAGTCCAATCAACTCCGCTATATTGTGTGGCCCTGAGGGAAAAGTGCGGAAATTGACTGGTTCCCCTCTCCTTGAGAGGCCAGTCAGAAAGTAAATATCCTCAATCGTTGGATTCAACGAATGTCCCTCAAGCATAAAAGCCTCTGCGTTAGGATGCCAATAATCAACTAAGGCATTTAGCAGCCTATGTTGTGACTGTGTGGAAGGACACTGGAAGAAATTTAACAAACCACATTGTGTCAATGTGGCAGTAGAAACAGGGTCCTCACCGACCAAAAAATGAATATCCTCATGCTCCCTCTCCCTCCAGTGAACATACATCATGCAATCAACAAGTCCAAGGGAGATCAGTCCTTGCATTCTTTAAAAAAAAATTATATTAGAGGGTACACGTGGGCTGTAATGCACACAGTCGCGTGTGCACGGGTGCACATGCAGGCTATCATAAGATTTCCCACATGTACGTAGGTCCGACCTTTTTAAATGTCAACACCCCCTCAAAAAACAAAAAAAAAACTTAAATGAAGTATTGAAATGCAAGGGGGGTTAGTGTGTACTTACTTGGTCCAAGCGGAAGTTCATTTCGTGCATTGAAGTTCTTGGAATCAATTATTTTCACAAAGGGGTATTTTTGTCTTTTAGTCAATTTCTCAATTTGCAATAGTTATAATGAGCTACCAGCTTCTATTTATAGACTTTTTGGGCAACTTTTTTTCATTTTTTTGGGCCCTTGTGTCATTTGTTTTCTAAATTAAACATCATTTATTATGGTTCAGGAATTTTCTATGGATTGTTACGATAAATATTACTTTGGGTATTCAGAAATTTTTTGGAGATTTGGATCTTTTTAAAGGGTCCTTTGGTAAAAAATCGTTGTTTCCAACTTGTTGCATTTAAGTTAAGATTCCACCTCCACTTTCTACATATCGTTTTCTTTATCACTATGCCATAGGATCAATCCCACCGATTTGTGACACGAAACCATCATTGTTTCTCTAGAAGTGTCGTATTTTAGTGGTAGAGCCTAACCCTTCATGGATGCCCTAGATAGATCCTGGTTGCATTTTGGCGTCCATGTTGTCATTAATGAGTATAGGCTTGGAAGCCCTTGTTATTTTTATCTTGATTACAAGTTTGAGCCTCATTTGTGTGATACACTATCACTCTTGAACTCACCCTCGGGACTCCCAAAACATAACGGGTCTTCTTTTAAGCCCTTTTCAGACCCTCTAAACATGAAAATATTGTTGAGTGATATTGTGGCCTTTCACGCTCGCTAAAATGAAATTTGAAGTCACATCTATCCGGCGGTAGTTTACCCCTTTTTCGGTCTAGATGGTCAACTATAGGAACAAAGGTATACTCTAGGAGCTTTAGTTCCCTAGAAGAGTATTCTCACGTATGATTTTAACCCTTTTTTTGGGCCTAAGGGACTAAATTTACGAAAAAGGAACCCCCATAGAGTCCATAGTTAAGCTCTTTTCAGACTCCCTAAAATTGAAAAGATCGCCAAGTGACCTTATTATTTCACACTCATTAAATTGGTCCAGAAGAACATTCCTGACGGAGTCCATAGTTGAGATTTTTTCAGATTCCTTAAAGATGAAAACGTTGTCGAGTAATCTTGTCTTTATCACACTCGTTAAAATGGTTTTGAATAGACGTATGATCGGTGCTAGGTTACCCCTTTTTCAAGCCAACTAGACTATCTTCAAAAAAGGTACCCCAGTGGAGTCTCCTTTTACGATTTTTTAGACTCTCTAAATATGAAAAACCGTCGAGATTAGCTTCTTTGGGCTCGTTAAAATTACATCGAAGGACATTACCATTGTGTGTCTTATTAATCGCATTTGCATACCTGCATCTTTGGCCTAATTTCGGCTCCATGTTGCTCTCAACTGAATCATCTGAAGCATGACTTATACACAATCCCTGTAGCACTTTGCCTCTGCGTCTTGACACCTTTGGCCCATGGAGGATTTTTCCCAAGTATCCTTTTCCTGCATATGTCCCTTTGCCCTGAGCATCCATGTGTTCCATGCGCTTGGAACTAGTATGTCCACGACACTCGATCTGGCTTTGTAACGTAGCATTCTTTTATTCTTTTTCAAGATTTCCAAAATTATTGAAAAAGACAAAAAATCAAATATACCCCAAAATCAGGAAGGGAAAAGTATATTCTTTTTATTGGCAGCACAATGAGTCTCCCTTGGAAAAAGAACATCCTTTCGTTTGTTCGTCAATCCCTGGGATTTAATATGACCTTAGGAAGTTGTTCTCACTACATAGAGTTGTGTCTTCCTCTGTTTTGTTATTCTTCCAAACATATGGAGAGTTTGTGGTGCCTCCTACATCGTGAACTTATGTCAAAATATCATGTTGCCTGAGTCTCATCTTTTGTCGTGCTATTTTCCAAGGGAATTTATTACCAAGATTGAGTCGGCCCCCTCTGTATATTGTCTCTTACCCTCATGCTTGGTCATCCTGAAATCCCAATCAAGTGTTTGTTTGAAATGCATGAAGCCCTCAACCTGATCATCAAAATCCTCTAGTTCGTTCCTAACAAGTTGTCGAAGACCTCTGGGTATTGAATTTGTACACTCATATTACGCTCCTACCCAAGTTGTGAATATTTTGAAGTTGTTTCTCGAGATCTAAAGGCCTCATCTCTAGCCATCAGGCCTTATTCTCTTCTTGAAGATGGATACTATACATGTATATCTTTTTTATTTCAAGATGTAGATCCCCTATGTATTTCTCGCAGCTACACTTTATATAGTTATATGACATGGATCTATAGTGTATTTGATTGGTATCCATGATTTTATTTAATTTCGAGCATGGGTATGCCCGCCTCGGTGAGACAATTTTTATTTTGCAGATGGCACCTCCCGAATTCTAGTTCCTGGGCTCACTTGTTTGGTACGTTGGTGAAGATTGATAATGTATTTCAGCCATCGGATGCTCTTCTGACCTCACACATTAGGGGACATTTGTTATAACCCTAAAATGCACCATACATGCTTACTTAGCATCAGTCCATCTCATTTACCTTCTTTACCAAGCCACTATTGAACAACTTCTTAAAAAACACCTTTTTTGAAGGCATACACGCCCTGCTCCACTATTTCACGTGGGTGTATGCTGGTTGACCCACTACAACCCGCGTATACCTAAAAAAGAACGAAAAATGGAAAGTTGCAGATGGAACACACAGTTTTGGGTAAGTTAACTAAACCTTTTGACCTCCCATAGTTGGTCACTCGACCAAATACCTAGCCCTTTCTAGCCTATAAAAGAAGGGGTAGGGGTCCCATTTGGAAGGAGGAAAATCATAGCAAAGAAACTATACCCGATTTAGCATTTCGCTTGCCCCAACATTTTGCAAATATTGTGTCAAGAGAAGAATATACATAAGAAGATGGAGCACAGTTGAAGAGGATCCCAGGACCAGATTCGAGGAGCAGTGGTTGATCTCACTATTGTAAGGTTACACTTGTGAGATTAATAAAAGTACTTTTCCCGTCCTGCCATATGAGATTGTCAATATTTAAATTTGATTATATTTTGATAGAATACCTAACCCATTAGTTTATAGATCATATGCATGTGGAGTTCTGTGTTTGTCTTTTATGAATGCAGGTCAGTATTGGGAGGAGATTTGCAGTCAAGGAGCAACCAAACGTAAAAGGGATCGAAATCAAACATGGAAACTAAAGTACATTAAATTGATATTTTTAACCTTGTATTTGCATATAAATAATGGGTTTTATGATTGTGGATGTTGGTAAGAAGTAGGAGACTTTAGGTCATTTCTGCATGAATGATAAAACCCTTAATGCTAGTTCGTAGGAGGGATTTCCCACCCACAACACCGAGGGGTTGGAACTGGGAGTGAGGGGTGATATAGATAAAAACCTATGCCAGGAATCCAAAAGTGACGATGGTTCCTCAATCTGAGACTCAATTTTTCATTTTATGCCCAGTTGCAAGTCACATCCCAAACCATTTCGGGGAATCTTGGCCAATTCCCGCTCAGGGCATAAAATACTAACGTAACAACATTTTTGAGTTCTGTGAGATGCTACAAGATTGTTTAGGCATGCAATAGGTGACCAAATTATCCATTCTCTCTAGAGGCATGGTTTCGTAAATTGGACCCCTTAATCCAAATGTTGCATTGCTTCAAACTGAGAAAAACACTAGTTGTCGAAATCAATGAGTAAAGCAACTTCTGAGGCATGGCACCCGAGAGTGAGGGGTGCTCTAGCAGAAATATTATCCCAGTAATCCATCAGAGTGGATGGTTACTCAATCTGAGTCTCGATATTTGTTTTATTCCTAGTTGCAAGTCATATCCCAAACCATTTCGGGGACTCTTGGCCAATTTCTCCTGATGGCATAAAAACTAACTAACTACATGTCTCTGTCAACTAACTACTATATCTTACTGCCTTGAAAGAAGATTGCACCAATTTCAACTGCACATTGAGTTTAACAACCACTACTTACTACATAAAAATGTGGGTTTCACTATTGCTAACCATCGCTATAACTAACTTATTCTTCAACTTGGATTGAACAAAACTAATATTTGTATAGTTCTACTCTTCGCTTGAACAAAACTAATATTTGTATAGTTCTACTCTTGTATTGAAAAAAAATAATATTTGTATAGTTCTACTCTTGGCTTGCCTTAGACATATTTACAACTAAAGCACCCAAGATTTGCAACACACCAATTGATGGTTGGATTTCTTACTCCATAGAATTGACCCTCATCTTCAATGGACATTTCTTATAATAATTTGAATTGGCACAAATCCAACAAACAACAACCTTAATACTATTTTTTTCTTAGATCCATAGGATAAATTTATCATGTCCTTAGTATTATCACATTAATATGTTCTTAATATGTCCAAGATCAAGAGGGATATCACATTAAATTAGGTGGTTGACCACTAATATTGGTAATTGCACCCTAGTCTAATTGTGCATCCAAAACTAAAGATACAAAATTTTGTATTTAGAACTTTGAATATGATGATGGACTAATAACTAACAACACGTGCACATGCAACTGAAGGTACAACCAAACAGGTACCTGTCATATATTTCTTCCTTGAGTGAGGAAATCTTAGGACAAATAGAGGCTGGAAATGCAACTGCATCTAGTAGATATGATAAGCAAACAAGGACTAGAGGTGAAAAAGTCAGAATAAAATTTTGTAGACGCACGAAATTATTTCTTGCCAAAGGAAAATCATGCTCTTATCATGATGAGAGCATAGGAGACATAGATGTTCCACTCAGGTTTAAGCGTCTGGTGAAACAATGGGTACCTAAGGAACTAACTCCTATAGATGTTGACTTTGTTGTCAAAAATAGGACATATCGCATTGCAACATCCTCCCTGCATGGCTTGGGTCTATTTTCCATGGATGGAATAATTTTAAAATACAGTACAGTAACTGAATTGATGGACTATGTCGGACCGTGTTACAATTATAACGATTGGATGTGTCTGGTTTGGTATATGAGAAGTATGCAGAGATATGCACTCGCCGCAAATTATATACAACTAATAAACAAGGATAAAAATAAGGGAGGGACTATCTATATTGATGGAAGGCCTAGAGCTTCTGAAAATATTGCGGGGTTTATAAATAGCACATGACCCTGGACAACAAACAAACAATCAAACTGCATATATGAGGGACGTGAAGAGAATTGGGTAGTCCTATGTGCAATAAAAAAGATAGCTCCTGGGGAAGAGTTATTAGTGGATTACCATTTGAATCGAATAGAAACATTGACTAATAGTGTGCAGGTTCTTATGCAACACCTCTTTAAGAAACCTCTACTTA
>SNQJ01S0029720.1:19040-72394 GCA_010110895.2 Picea sitchensis | reverse complement strand
ATGTTTGGAACTCTTAGGTGGTTATGGTACCTTAGACAAGTTCAATTTTCATTTTCATTTATAATAACCATATTTGGTGAGGGGGATCAAAATCCTAGGATGTATTGCTACAAGGATTTACAAGGAAAATTTATACCACAATGAATTAAGGGTTCCACTTGTATTAGCTATGGTATTTTTTGACTCATTCATTGATAAATCACAATTTAATTGATTCAACTAAACAACCTTAAAAATAACATGAATTAGGTTTGATTTCCTGATATGTACATGAACGTCATAAAATTTTAACATCATAAATTCATATCTCATCTTTAAATATCTCACAAATCCATATTCAGGTAAATCATATAACTTGACTATGGGATTCTAAAAATTCATATCACTTGGCTTCCCCTACTCACCCACTAGGAAAGTCAAGGTAAAGGAGAAGTACCCCAATGTACCTTATCTTCTACTAGGTTATCACCAAAACCTTACTATGAAATAATCACCAAAACCTTAACTCACATACCTTCCTTATAGATATCCTAACCTTCCTTAGTTACTGAAAGTATATATATGGTTCCTTAACCTAATTTCTAGTCTAATAACCCTAATTAGGTATAATGGAAGGGGGTTACCCTATTATAACCTAGTCTGAGTTGCACTTACAAGTAAGCCTCCCTCTTAACACATATATCTCTTTTTCTATCCAACATTATTTTGGCTCATTTAATTATTTTATTAGATGGCATATCACACAAAAGTATGATGGATATATCCTTCTATTTCATTGAGATTTTTATCCTCTTGATTAAGTTGTTAGGTCAATGTTTTACTAAATTAGTTATAGAGAAGTATTCCCTTCCAATAAAAAAGGATATTTCAAGTTCAAGATGTGGTAAATTAGAGGCTACCGAATTATAGAAGAAGGATAAATGTTAAATGATTTTGACCTTTTGTGATTTTCCCTCACTAGATTCTATCCAGGAAAACTTTATTGAAATTGCAATTTTGAATTGATGAACTTGTTGTTTTTACTAGAAAAATGGATTCAACATCCTCGAATACCCCTACTACACTTGGATTATGTAATTTTAGCATTTGATATCTATGATTTCATCAATCCAAAATGATTCCTTCCATATTTGAAGCCAAAAGTTTCAATTTATCCTCCCATTATTTTCAATAGTTGCAAAAGGGTGACCTCATTAGACATATAGATTACACCCTGTCATATATCATTGTATTTTTTAGTTCTCATTCAAATATCAACTTGTATGCTTTCAATGACTAGAGATAATATAAATAGAAAGCTCCTTTTGGTCTTTTAATAAAGGTCAACCAATGGAAATGGAATTGGAACTTGATCAAAGTATTAGGTGAATTCCATGAGATACGAACATTGACCAAAGGTAAAACTCCTCACTCTCCAATGCTAGTCTCAAACTCGTTGTAGTATCCAAATTTAATTCTCTTTCTAGAAAAAAAAGGTGTTTATATACATAATATATAATTAAATGATATCCCATGTTAACTAGGTTTGGTTAGTTGATGGGTAAAGAAAGGGTGTTGTGATTCTCAACAAAAATTCAATATTTGTTTGGTTGGTAGGTAAAGAGGGGATGTTGTGATCCCCCCTGCAACATGACATTTAAAAGCATGTTTGTTTGTCATGGATAATTCACCCTCCAACATGTAGTTTAAAAATTAAGATGGATAAACGCTCTATGACATTGATTTTTTTCCCAAATATGAACTATTTCTCATGTATTCATAAAAAATAATATTAGAAAGGTAAGTTTGCAAGGAAATTAGCCTTGTGTATAAATCATTAAAAAAATAAGAAGACAATGGCCTTGCCCAACTAGATTCCCACAAGCTTTGGAATTAGAATGATATTTCTAAATATTCCCAATAAATGGAATTTCCCTTCATTTTAAAGATTCCCACAAGATTTGGAATGTGGATAATATTTAAAGATTAATAAAACCAACTGTGATGAAAATCCATGAATGCATCTAGAGACAAACCTTCTTAGGGAGCCATAAAAATCCAAAAAATTCTGAGTAGAATAGAGAAGCCTTTGTTTTTCAATGCCTCTCATGATGATCTTAGCCAACCTTACAACTTATATGTTTAGTAAAGATCACGCATATAAATATATTTTATATTTATATGTTATCTATTTTAATAAAATATGATCCATATCAAATATATATTGTTACATATATATCTTTAGGTTGACTCATTGAATTTCTCCTATGCCAAACATTCATCAAAATATGTTCTTTTCGCTATGTTAAGGGATTCTACAACTATAAATTTTATTTATTGGACAAGACATATTATCTAAATGTCTTAGTATAACCATGAAAACCCAATTTAGTGGAGCATTCTTCATCCTAGGTTAATTCCCCCTTGAATGTGAAAATAAGACCTTCAAATAATTCTTTCAACAAAAGGAATTCTCTATTCTAGCATACTTGAATTTTTAAATGTAGATGAGGGCCTATTGAGATGAATTGAGAGACTAACTATAAATATATGAGGGTAAATCTTGATTGGATGTGACACTCCATATTTGTACTCTTGAAATCAAAACTAGATGGTGCTTGATCACATGCAGAGTGATCTACCCATAGCTTATTTACTTCAGAGAATTTCCCTTTGTGAAATGTTTTCAAGAATATAATGAACTTTATAGCCTATAATATTCTTCCAATACATGCGCCCTTTCTTAAAAAATAAAATTTTATTTTTTTTCTCAAAATTAAAATTTTATTTATTTTGCCCAAAATTTTCTTTTTTTTTTAAATAAATCATTTTCGTCGCACTTTTGGCGCCCAATAGATATCCTGCGATGAATTTTCTATATAAACCACGATCATTTTTGTTGCAATTTCGACGCCCAATAGAAGTCCTGTGACAAATTTTCTATATAAACCACGATTGTTTTCGTCGCAATTTCGACTACCAATAGAAATCCTGTGATGAATTTGCTATATAAACCACGATCGTTTTCGTCGCAATTTTGAATCCCAATAGAAATCCTATGAAGAATTTTCTATATAAACCACAAAAGTTATCGTCACATTTTCGATGCATAATAGAAATCCTGTGACAAATTTTCTATATAAACCACGAAATTTGTCATTGCATTTTCGACGCACAATAGGAATCCTACAACGAATTTTCTATACAAACCATGAAAGTTGTATAGTGATTTTGTAACTATATACCATGTAGTCATCGCACTAGCGATGAAAATTTGGAAATTCGTTTCGTCGCAATGTTTTCACTTACTTTGCCTATATTGTCAAGTGTGTGACGATTTACCTAGTGTGTCACTCTTTCGACGAATTCTTCACTTAGTCGTATTGGCGACGATATTTTTTTTTGTCACAATTGTGAAAACTTTCCTACAGTCGTTTCTCTTGCGACATTAATCCAAGTTTGTCGAACTTGCCACGTCACAGGAAATGACGTTTGAGAGACTCAATATTCATCACAATATCCATGACATAATGTCGTAAGAGCATCGAAATAGTCGTCACAAAATGACCCAAATTTTCTAGTGGTTGGGGAACCAATTGTGTTGAGAAAGAGACTGCCACTACCCAAAAGAGACTACCACTACCCAAACTGCCTAAGAGGGAGGCACTAAGGAGAAGAGGAAAGCTCATTTCCCCTGCACCATTTTTGGGGAGGACAATCTGACTCACTAGTGCCCTCAAAAATATTGGATCCATCAGTATTTTTCACAACAGTCAACCCCCCAACAACCTATTGTATTAACTCATCCCTTCCCTTCCCAACCTCAAAACATGCTTGCCTCAAATCATGCCCCTCAATCAGGGGGGATCGAAGGTACCCCTCACCATGAGGGGTCCATATCAAATTCTTCCATTTACATGTGTGACCACATGGTCAACATGCAGACTCAAAACAAAAACTATGACATTCCTGAGCCTTCTAATGTTGCCCCAAACACACATCTTCTTCCCAACCCAGTGGTCATCTACAGATAGAGAAGCCATTCCTTGATTCACCACTTCACCTCCTGATGGGAATTATTTGTCATACAACATATCATCCCAATGCTTGGGATACCCACAACTACAGTATTATGGAAGACTTAGCCTAGGAACCTTGTTCCATGTCCTCCCTCGGAGTTCTCAAAATATGCCCCATGCAGTGAAAATCATTGTTATCGGCCATAGGTTGGGTTGATCCCTCGAAGTCAATCTTGATTACCTTTGACACTACCCAAGTTACTCATAGGATGTCCCATCAAGTATCCTTTTAGATTAAAGTGCGAATGATGGGGAAAAACATCTTTCGACTAATCATTGATGAAGGATCCTCGACTTGCATCATGTTGATTTCTTGTTGGAAATCCCTTGTCTCTCCCAATATTGACGTGTCTTATACACTATTTAAATCCTTCGACAAACACATGTTCCAACCTCATGTAATTATCACTTCCTTACCCATTGAGTTAGGTGGAAATAATGTCTCCATTTCCGTAGAGGTCATCGACACACCACTTGATTACAATCTGTTACTCGGGTGCAATTGGTTCAACTAGATGAATGCATTTGTCTCATGGGTGTTTAGGGTTATACGTTTCCCTCACCAAGGGAAAATTGTTATGATTGGTCAACTTTATTTATGCACCCTATACCTTGGATCCAATGTGGGGTCTAATGTACCCTTTGTTAGTGATACTGTGCAACCTTCTATGAATGTTGGTGCAGGGATGTTCAAAGATCACTCGCTAAGGGTATTTTCAATATTCCCCTACCATCTCCCACTACAACCATCTCCCCCATCAATAGTATTTCTTAATATACCGATGGATCCCTCGAATCTTTTGATCCTTGGGTGGTACCTTGTCTTGAGGATGTTAATTCATACAAAGAATCCATACCGCTCACTATGTTTGGGATTTTCAATCTAATAATCCCATCTGCATCAGTTGATATTGGTCATCACATCCATCCTCATATGGAGTGTGATCAACCTACTCCTCCCATATGGTTTGTTATCTCTCTCAGTTCACATGACTCCCTTGATTTTGAGTTTCCTTTAGAAGAGGCCATCTTTGATGTCATGTCTTCCATAGAAAATCCCAAGGAATATGAGCATCATATAGAATCCATCCTCCCTAGTTTGGAACCGATGAGAGTTGACATTATGGGTCTTGATCTGAGACTAGGGGAATTTGATGGGACACCTAGTGATCAAACCCCTAGCCTTCACCCTTTTCTTCCTTAGATATATTTTTTAGAACTTTCCATTGAATTATCTGCTTCCCCTTCCATCAAATATTCACGTTTCACACTTCCTTCATGTCTTAATGGATCCCATAAAGAAGATTTCCTAGCTCATGAATCCACTCATGAAGATTATCTTTGGCCACAAATATTCATTCCTATGTGGCATGACCCTGACATCGTATGTCATATGATGTCTGTTAGGTTATGAAAAAGGTATAAATATCTTCCTTTTTCCCACATTTCATGATATCATCTTGATTGACTTTTCGATTAGTTAGGAGAAAATAGAATAGAAAATGAATAATATACTCTTTAGTGTTATTGTTGAAGTTAGATTACATAGATCCTAAAATATGATTGGAATTGTCTTTTTTTATTACAGGATTGGTTAAATATTGTCAAACCCAAGATAGCAAAGGAAATCTTGAAGATACGCAAGCTATTGGAGGTTGAAGACTTTATGGCACAAGGTAGTTTTGAAGATGATTGAGTTTCTTATATTGTAACTTTATAATAGTAAATAAATCCTGAGGATCTCTCGATTCTCATGATAGCTTAATTTACCCATATTATTGTAATATATAAGGGGTAAATAGATCTTAGAAAGATATAGAAGAATTGCATCCATGAACTCAGAACTTAGAATTGCTATGCATTAGCAGTTTTTGTAAAATGTTGTACCAGTTATGAAATCAATAAAAGTGTTGAGCGGTTTTACCATTTCTATATACTGAATTTCAAATAGCAGTGCTTCTAAGGACCAAGGGTCCAGTCTGAAGGAGCTACTGTTTGACCTATAATTGTATCAGTTCAATTTCTGTTTTGTGATTCGATTATCTTTTACAGAAGTTAAATGAATGCATCAGTGTGTTGATGATTTTATGTCAATTGCAAGAGATAGATATTTCCTTAAGCATTAGATGATTGCTTCTCCAATTCCCATTACTAAGATTTGATGCATGATAGTTCCTCAAAAGTTCACATTTACCTAGTTTACATTTGTTGTTCCTTTTACTTAGTTTACATTTGATGTTCCTTTCCATTATAATATAGTTGTTGTTCCTTTCAATAGAAGTACGATTGTTGTCTCTTTTCAATCAGATTGCAGTCTTTGTTTCTTTCCATAGATAGAGTAATTCGCCTTTTTATTTCCAGCAATTGGATTCATAATAATAGTCATTTCTACAAGTCTTTATTTAGATTCAATTATTGCTCTTAAAATGAATTCAATAGATTAATTAGTTCCCTTCCATTGCATAGCTTTAGATTTCAATTCTTAGAATCTTTGATGAATGTTCGAGGAACTTGATTGTTGATAAACTCAAATTTGCTTTCACTACAAGATTTTACCCTCTACGAGCTATCTTCATAGACTTTGCCGATATTATTTGAGATAAAAGATGAATCCTCGGGTCGATAAATTAATGTTAAACTAAGGTTATTTTTAGAAATATTTAGAGCCCAACATTTTGGCGTCGTTGCCGGGGAAGAATGTCAAAGGTAGCATATATTGTGCCTCTAGAGAATGAGATATTGAAGACGGAAGGTAAGAACCTATGCAGGCAATAAGTAAGATTCTTATGCTAGCGCCTACCTCTAGCTGACGCAGTAAGAGGTTGCATAGGTGTTTTTATTTCTTGATTTTCTTTTTTTGTGTGAAGTGTGTATGACTAAGAAGAAAGATCTTGAAAAACCAAAACCCCCACCAAAAATTACCAAAGCCCAGCACTTGGTGCTCCCTAGAAGAAGCACTTTCATAGACGACATCATCCGAAAGGCAGAATCTCAAGCTTCGGTTGGACCTAGAAAAGGATCTACCCAAATCCCTCAGGTGGCAGTTTCAGCAACTGCAACCCATGTTGAGATTCATAGAAAAACTAAAGGGACTGAGAAAAGCTTTCAGAGCACAAATCTTCCACCCCTCAAGCCTTTATAAGAGGGAAAATATTGTAACCTGGAGAAAGGAGAAACTAGTGGGATAGCTAAGACAGACCCACCACCCGATCCTGAATCTCCTGTGAAAGAAGAAGACATACCCAAAGTCCCAGATAGAGGGAGTGCAATCAAATCCCCTAAGGGATCGGATAACCAACCAGTTCAAATAAAATATCTGGATCAAGAAATCCCTGAAGATTTCTGGCATATTTTCGATCAAATGGCACAACCAAATCCACAATGTCCCCAAACTTCCACTTTGGAATATCTGATAGTTGATCCAATCGCCAATGCCCCCATGAAAGTAATTCCCCTACAAAACCTGCCAACCTTTCATGGATTAATCTCAGAATACCCAGATGCATTCTTATTTGAATTTGATTTCCTATGTAGAGGGTATGATTACACCTTTGAACCCCAAAAATTAAAATTTTTCACCTCCACTTTGAAAGGAGCAACTCTACGTTGGTTCATGGGATTAGGGGGAGGAACTATAAACTCATGGGATGGGATGAAACAGGCCTTCTTGACAAAATATCAGGATTATTGTAGAACCATAGACTTAAAAGATGAAATCTTTCAAATTTTTGCAAAATAAAATGAATCATTAGAAGAATATGTCGAGAGATTTCAATATAATTTACAAAGATCACCCTATGGCACGTTACCAGGTGAAGTACTTAAGGAAACCCTGATTAAGGGTATGAAAGATGAATGGGTAGAAATTTTGAATTTAATGGGGAAGGGTGACATTTATCAAGAAAATTTTGATGACATCATCCTATCGTGCATTAGGTGCTCAAGAGGAAGCTCATGGACTAGATCAAGGATGCGTATCCCCCTCACCAAAAATAGCAATATTACCAGCGAGGGTGTTACGCGAGCTGAAGTTGGTAATCTCTTAGAAAAATTCAAAATAGATATTTTGAGCACTCTCACTACACAATTCAATGTATTGCAGGCCAAACAGAAAAAAACATAAGCAGAACAAACATTGGCCATATTTTGCCACAGGTGCAAAAGAAAACATGGTCCAAGGGACTTCCCTTTGGACGTTGTCTGGGTTTGTGCTATCTGCACCAAGGATCACGACACAGAAAAATTCCCATCGCTTCCTAGACTGAAAGTTGTATTTAGAGAGGCAGAAGAAGAAACAGAGTCATTATATCTAATGGCTCAGCGTCATCAGTGCACGAATCGGCCTCCAAATACACTGCAGGACCCTTCCTCTTTATTCTCTGGATAGTATAATCAGCAACAATCTCCTGGTAACACATGGAAGGGTCAGTCGTTTACTAATCAGAACTGGCAGCCCCATCAATACCCACCTGCAAATCCCACTTGGCAAAACCAACCCACTGCAAATCCTGCCTGGCAGAATTAGCCAACTACAATTTCCACTTGGCCTAACTCACAATATCCCACCTCATCCTGGAAAAACTAAAACAAGAACATCTACCCTTCACAGTGGCAACATGACTACCCAAAACCCAAATTTGAATCAGAATTGGTAGTGCCCCATGGGGATAAACAACCAACCCATGGTGATGGCCCCTCAAACTCAGCCTACGCTACAAGCACCACTCCAATTGCCCCAAAATATGCAATCAAAATTGCACCCTCAACTACCATCCTAGCCTCACCCAAATACAAATAATAGACCGGCTCAGCTCATCCAAATTATGGAGAAGGGGGAAGGAGAGACCAACTTGGTAGGGTGCGGCGAACTACGGTTGAGATCAGGACAAATAATCTCTCCTGAAGAAAATAACATTTTTCAAGAGCAGGAGAGTGAAAAACAACCAGCAATAACACCTTCGACTGTGGTAATAACAAAATAAATCAAGCAGGGGGAAAACACAGTCGAATCGCAAGATCTTGATAAGGATGCAACGCCCTCCCCTCCGTTCCCTGAAAGATTGATGATAGAAAAACCGGTCGTATATCCCAACTTCGACATTGTAGGGGAACTCAAGAATTTATATATCAAGATTCCACTCCTGCAAGATCTTCAGAACATCCCAATCTATGCAAAAACGATCAAGGATCTATGTGGGAGAAATCCCGTCAAAAAAATTAAAAATCCATCATCAACAGTCCGTGTGATAGGAGCCTTGTCTGATCTAATTTTAGGTAGACAAGAACCGATCAAATATGCAGATCCGGGGAATCCCATAGTGACAATTCATATCCAAGGTTGTTCTTTTCCCAATACACTAGTTGATTTGGGAGCAGCCATCAACATCCTGACTATGGAAACCTGCAATACCCTGGGTTTTAACTCCTTTGAACCCACCACAATAATGTTGCAGTTGGCAGATCGATCAGTAGTTAGACCAGTTGGCACATTACATGATATAGCCATCTCTGTTGACTCTTGGGAATATCCGATGGACTTCCTCATCATCAACCCAAGAGGTGGACTTGCAGGGCATCCATTGATATTGGGAAGGCCATGGCTTGCAACAGAAAATGTGTACATAGGATGTCGAGTGGGTAATATGACAATCACTAGAGGGGGTATCACAAAGAACCTCAGTTTATATCCTCTTTCTAAACCAAGTCCAACTTTTGTATTCCCACAATTTCCACCACCACGATACCCAGAGAAGGATTTACGAGCCCCTCTTATGCAGGAAGAAGCCCTCAGACTTAAAAACCAGCTAGAGGATGATGTAATCAATGGGTTTATCAATAGTCCAGACACCATGAGAAACTCGACTTGCCAGCTGCTCCAAACTGTTCTAGATTGTGAAGCATAGGGAGACCTACTGGAAGATTTAATGTAGCAACAAATTCCAACTACAGTCGTTCATAACAACAAACCCATTGAGATTTCACCAGGGAGGTATCTAAACATCAATGCCAATTTAGATGGACAACAACAAAAAAATCTAACTCAAGTCCTCTCCAAATACCATCAAGCTTTTGCATGGGAATATTCTTATATGAAAGGTATTGATACGCAACTCTGCACACATCACATTTATGTTGAAAAATATGCCTGGCCTATCCGACAACCATAGAGAATATTGATTCCTTACCTCAGGGATATCGTTAAAGAAGAATTACAAAAGTTGTTGGCTGTAGATTTTACATATCCCATCTCAGATAGTCGGTGGGTTTCCCCATTAGTGATCATCCCAAAGAAAAATGGGAAATGGCGAATCTATGTTGACTACAGGGAACTTAACAAAGCCACTCAAAAGGACCACTTCCCTTTGCCTTTCATTGATCAGGTCCTAGATACTTTGGCAAGAAATAAATTATTTCCTTTCCTAGACGGTTTTAGTGGGTACAATCATATTCAAATTGCCCCAGAAGATCAAGATAAAACTACTTTCACATGCCCCTGGGGAACTTTTGCATACAGAGTATTACCCTTTGGACTTTGTAACACTCCAGCCACTTTTTAAAGGGCCATTCTAAGCATATTCATCCATCTGATCAGTGAAGGACTTGAAGTCTATATGGATGATTTCACTCATTATGGCGATGAATTCGATCAAGCACTAAATAACCTGGATAAAATACTAGAGCGGTGCATTGCGACCAGGTTATGTTTAAGCCATGAAAAGTGTCATATGATGATGACAGAAGGTGTGCCACTAGGGATTTATATCTCTATAGATGGAACTAGGCTAGATCCAGCAAAAATAGAGGCAATCCTTAATCTACCTACACCACACACACAAACTGAGGTACGCAGTTTCCTTGGCGCTTCATGATACTATCGTAGATTTATGGAAAATTTTGCAAGAACCACTGCACCTTTACATGCTTTGACTGGTAATGTAGAATTTCAGTGGTTTGACAAGTGTGATGTGGCATTTGCAGGACTCAAGAAGTTGATCTCAACAGCACCTATGTTAAGGGGGGCAAATTGGAAAATACCATTTCACATCTCCACTGATGCATCAGATATTTCCATAGGCATTGTCCTCGGACCAAAGGAGGATAAGAAACCCTGTGCCATTTATTTTATTAGAAAGAATCTTAATCTAGCTGAATTTAATTATACAATAACAGAGAAAGACTTTTTAGTTGTTATACATGCCATCAATAAATTTCGTCATTATATAACAGCCTATCCGGTATACTGATCATTTTGTTATCAGATATCTAGCTAATAAACCAATTACTAATGGACGGGTCACTCAATGGTTGTTGCTATTGTAGGAATTTGATATCACCATCAAAGATCGACCCGGGAGAGAAAATCTTGTCGCAGACTTCCTATCCCGCATACCCAAAATAGACAACTCCTTAACAGTCGAAGATCGATTTCCAGACAAGCATATGTTTGTCATTACTATAGAGCCACCTTGGTACACTGATGTGGCAAATTACTTGGCAGCGGGAATATTACCGGCACATCTTTCAGCTAGGGAAAGAAAATTGATCGTCTAGTGTAGCACACGATTCGCCTGGATCAACATATATCTCTTACATACAGGAGTTGATCTTTAGATCCGTAGATGCATACGAGATGACGAAATCTACAACATACTAAAGGCTAGACATGATGAGCCCTGTGGTAGGAATTTTGAAGATCGCAGGACTGGACACAAAATTTTGCAGATGGGCTATTATTGGCCCTCAATATTCAGAGACGCAGAGAAATATGTCCAGACCTACGATAGTTGTCAACAGATGGGAAAACCAGGTCAGGCTAATGAAATTCCTTTGAACGAACAAGTAGTTGCGGAACCATTTGAGATATGGGCACTAGAATTCATTGGCCCCTTCAATCCAAAGTCAAATCAGAAGGCTTATATTCTAGTCGCAATGAACTACATCACTAAATGGCTAGAGGCAGAAGCCTTACCAAATGCAACAGAAGAAGTAGTCATCAAATTTCTTTTTAAATTATTCGTACACTATGGACTACCAACATAGGTAATTACTGATGGGGGGTCACAATTTACAGCTCATAGAATCACCACCACCCAGGATAATTATCATATCAAACACAGAATTACTTCTCCGTACCATCCACAAGCAAATGGGCAAGTGGAAAGCACCAATAAATTCTTGGAGGAAATCCTGACAAAGACTGTCTCAACAAACAGACAGAATTGGGCTTCTGAGCTCCCAAATGCCTTATGGGCTTACCGCACAACATGGCGTAATACCACTGGCTACTCTTCTTACCATTTAGTCTATGGGAAAGAACCCATCTTCCCAATCGAGTTTGAAATCAAGACTCTAAGGATGGCCTAGGAAATCGGACTGGATCTTACAAAATCACATAAGCAGTGCCTTCAACAACTCAATGAATTAGATGAAGCACACATGTCTGTTGTAGAGCGCACAACCATTATTCAGCAACAGAGGATGACTTGGAACAACAAGCATATCAGGAAAAAATCATTTAAAAAAGGTGATTGGGCGCTCCTCTATGATTCCATATTTCAGGATTTTCCGAGAAAATTACAGACAAGGTGGCTAGTACCATATGAAATCAATGAAGTCCATGATAATGGAATAGTCACGTTAAGTACCATCGACGGGTCCAGATCTCCATTTTGGGTCAATGGACACTGGCTACGACTCTATCATCAGCCGCCCTTGAAAGAATATTTCTACCAAGAAGTAAGTAAGGATCCTACCGTTCGAATTTTGGCTGGCTGGGAAGGTAATCCAAACACCCCAACTCCATAAATGTTGAATTCTATTGACACTGTACATACTATATATAATTTTGTTTTCTATAGATTTTATTTAGTTTTTTTATTATTATTTTTATAGTCATTCGAGAAAATCAGAACTAGGGAGGATAATTGTAATAAACTCAATTAGCACTCTTTGTTGTTCCGAACTCCTGCTTCACCTCATCACCCAAACCCTGTCTTTCGCAGAAAAATGAATGTGTCAAGATTTAGCAGTAGCAATTGGGAAACTATAATGAAATTTATAACATTAACAAACCATCCACTACTTAATTTTGAAATAAACCAACTAATAAATGAATTTAGTTGATGACTAATCAACCTTGGATTCAAGCAAAACACATTTCCAGGTTTCTAAAATTACTTATTCATATGGTTAAAAATGGAACAATTGTTGTTCCTTTTGTGCGCTTGTTGTTCCTTTGAATGGAACAATTGTTGTTCCTTTTGCATGCCTGTTGTTCCTTTGAACAGAACAATTGTTGTTCCTTTTGTGCGCTTGTTGTTCCTTTGAACGAAACAATTGTTGTTCCTTTTGCGCGCTTGTTGTTCCTTTGAATGGAACAATTGTCATTCATTTTTCGTGCCCGTTGTCCTTTGCACACATGTTGTTCATTTTGTCATTCCTTCCCTACATTGTTGATAAAATGCTAAACCTTTCCTTTGGGGTACAACTTTCACCAAATAAGTTTCACTAGCATTATTTCTAACAATCTATCATTATTTTGTGGACTATCTCCCATACCTTATCAAATTGGTTTTTTGGATCACTTTCTTCGAAATATATTAAACCTTGTTCATAACCTATGACGACCATAATTCATTTCTTTTTCCTTTATACATACAAATACACTTAAATGATATCTTACCTTTATAATTAATAAGGAGTTTGTGACACACTTTTACTTTGCATCCTCACACTTCTTTACGCCATCCCTTACTCTTAAGGAGTAGATGAGCCTCCTTTCATACACTTAAAAAAAAAAAAAACCAATAAAATTTCTTTCTTTTCCCACAAAGAATAGGGGGTCTCATCATGAGCCAACCTACCATGATCATTGGATACTAACCTAAGTGACATTCCCACTATGGCTACCACACCAGGGCAATGGCCTTTGACATTTCATTTTTTCAAAGGATAAGAGGTCTCATCACGAGCTGACTTGTTCACTTAAGTTGCATTCTAGTGAGTGGCATTATCATCATCTAGCTACCAAACCAGGATAATGGTCTTTTTTCAAAAAAAACTTAATAATAATAAATAAATAAAATAAAAAATTTCAAAAAGAATAGGGGGTCTCATCACGAGCCAACCTACCACGATCATAGGATAATAACCTAAGTGACATTCCCACTATGGCTACCACACCAAGGCAATGGCCTTTGACATTTTCTAATCAAAGGACAAGGGGTCTCATCACGAGCCGACTTATTCACCTAAGTTACAATCTAGTGAGTGGCATTATCACTATCTAGCTACCAAACTAGGACAATGGTCTTTTTGGAAAAGACGATTCAAATAATTATCAAGGATATAGGCTCATCTAAGGGTTAAAAGGCAACCCTGTTGAGGCTTTGGATGCCTACTGGCAACAGTGGCTCTGCCTGTGGTATGGAAGTTTAATTTAAACACCAAGTTTTTGCGTGTCTCTAGATTTCCTTCACTCAATAACGCGGATATTGTTTCGGTTGTATTCAATAAAACAGAAAAGTAACAACATTATCATATGTGGGATATTATTTAAATGAACAGATTTAATTTATTCGACATATGTATCCTTAAAGAATTATTTTGAGTATAGGCATATTTCAATTCCACAAAAGAGGACTAATGTTTAATGATTACCATTAAAATATGTTGTTTGAAAATAATTCATTGATCCCCATTGGCGGCGGTAGTACAATCATTACTTCTCACCATCAATACCTACACTCATTACTTTCCCCTATACTGACGGTCGAGGTCGACCTTCATATTAATGAGGGGAGTGGACGCTCGACACGCTTCTCGATAAATATAGTAATGATTGTAATAAATATTCACATTTGTAAACATTTGTTGTCTCGGATATTTGCTATTTTCGGTAATTTTTCCTCCAAGCTGGTCTAACCAAGTCTGCTACCAAGAATGATAGCCGTCCACATTTTCTCAAAAAATGGGTGGCAGAGGTGTGTGCAGGGAGCCAACTTTACTATAGGTTACAGAGCAAGCAAGATACATCCTGCATTGGCTGGGGTGGACGGAGTACTTCAACCAACTGCAAGGATATGACACGAATGTCACACTTGAATTCTTTCAAAATCTATAGGGAGAAATATCTATGGTGCGATGCATACAAATATCAATCACCTCGAAAATATTAGCAGAGGTCATAGACCTCCCTACCACGGGATTTCAGTGGACGGGAACATACACAACACTGAAGGAAGCTGTGGAAACTTTCACAGACCCTGGGAAAGAATTGGATAAGAAGGGAAAGGGACTCAATCCCAGTACCCTAAGAGAACCATGGAAGGAACTAGTAGGGATAATTTAGTGGTACATCACCTGTGATGGACGATATGAAGTAATTCGACGTCGCCACCTCAAACTTCTTGGAACTTTAAAACAACAGTTAGTACTTAATCTACCTTTCTTTTTGAATGCCATATTATGTGAGGTTGCCTTAAGAACACAAAAATACAAGGACCCTGTTACTTTTATCAATCACCAAAGATTAGTTAAACTGATAACAAATAAAGAACTGAGTCAAACTCAATTGACCTAGGATTACCTGATTGAGGCCAATAGACCCCCACAACTGGATCAGCCTAAATTATGCCATGAAGAACCACCACAGGAAATTGAAGATAGACAGGTAGAGGAGACTATTGCCCAAAGAGAAATCCCATCTCCTCAAACTGAATCTGAGGTAGACCCTGCCCAAATCACAGAGACCCAAACCTCACAAACACATGCATTAACAAAAAATAGGAAGAGAGAAACAACTGTCCCTAAAACCATCATTCATACAAGGAGAAGAAGCAGATGAATTCAGGAAACAACTGAAGCAATTCAAGGTACAAAAAAACAGCCTGAAAAACTTCAGAACTCTACAGAATAGTCTCCATGGGAGAATGTTCAAGAAACAGAGCAAGCAGAATAGACCTCACCAAGGAATGATCAGGAAGACACCCAACCAGTATTAGAGTATATGACAGAACAATTTTTGAAGAGCTATGAGGTAGAAATAACCCAGGTTCTAGGAAGCTTGGGAACCTTAATTGACAGAGGCACAAATAATCCAGAAAAATGCCCAAAACAAGCCTCCTCTTCAAAACCAGCTGAAGATTTTCCTGATATTGAAATGTCTTTTCTATAGGACATAGCACATGAAGAACCTCACCTTGAAATAAGAATCCCTCTTGGATAGACAGAACATTTGGAAGGAATAGAGGAACAACCATCTACAGGCCAGAATGAAGAATATCTTGAGACCTCTCATAAACAAAAATCAACCAAGAGCCATAAGAAAATTAGAAAGTTAAAAAAGGAAAACAAACAGTTGAAGAAAAAGGCTAAGAAGGTTGAAGTATTGAAGTATAAGGTGGGTAAACTCAAGGAAATTATTAAGGAATTGAGGAAATAGTTAGAACAAGCAGATAAGGCCCACAGAAGAAAGAAGAACAAAAGGGCCAGAGTGCAAGGAAGAAACCCTCTTCCTAAAGAAGTAGTCAATACAAATTCTATAGGGATACAAACAGACCCTGAAGAAATAGTAGTAGAAGAAATAATATCTCAGAACGAGGAAGTAATACTTGTAGAAACACAAGAATATATGACAGCTACAGAAACAATTAAGGATGAGGTGCAGACAAACACTCCGTTATTAGAGGAAATAGCTCAACTCCTTGAGAAGAATGCTACCATCAGGAGATTGGAGGAAGAATTGATGCAGTCTCAACAAACCCTGGCTCAAAACAGAAATGAATTACTAACTATAGCAGAGCACCAGGCACTCCAGTCCCAAAAACATAATGTTATTATGGATATACTGGAAGCATAACTTACACAGGTCTAGTAATCATTAAATCAATATAGGAAAATATGGGCGCTATGGAAGAATACCAAGCATCCCAATCTCAAGCACAGGGTGTCACCATTGATAAACTAAAGGAAAAACTGGGACAAGCCCAACAAGCATTGGCTCAACACTAATATGACATGGTCATTAGGGATAAACATCAAAAGATTGTTAAACAACTGAAGGACGTGACAACAACAAAGAGTGAGACCTATGCTAAGCTCACCAGAGCCCAAGGGAAGATAAAAAAAGTGCAAACCCAATTAGAAAAATATTTGGAGCAAATTAAAGAAATTTGTGATGTCTACTCTGATGTTATTAATTGCAGATCCCCTGCCACCAATTACACTTTATTCTTGCTAGAACGATATCTGGTATTAAGAGTGAAGGCCATCAAAGCAGGTAAACCTATTTCATTTTCCATTGTACATGAGTTTATTTCATGTTTCAGAGAACAGGACGAAAAGGTACAATACTTTTTGTGTGAATTGTACTTTCATAATTTCATTCTAGAAGAAAAGAGGGAAGATAACCCTGGCCCATTCATAGGTGACATACAGTTTCAGGCATTTCTGTCATTTGCTCAGAACCAAGTCAGATGGGGTAAAGCTCATAAAACCTTCTTAAAGAGGGAAGCTGGGCTAGATCTCTGGGTTAGGGGAGAACCTACAAAGTCCTTTCCAACCATTATGTGACATAAAACCTTTATGAAAAGAGGGGGTGTTGTATACTCCTTAGCCCCTATCCATCTACAGGTTATACGTGCAGGTATCACTCGTTTTAGGGAGATCAAGGAGGAAGCTCTTGCTACTTCTAAACTGAGATGGGATGCATCCTCCAGTGAAGTAAAGAGTAGGGAACCCTTTGGGTACAGGAATTTCTTTACAACTACCTACAGAATAGAGAGGTATTCTAGATTGCTCCAAGAGGAAGGGCCTTCTTGGATTGGGTGCAGATATAATCCCCTTATCATCTGGTTCCCTCCAAAAAGTTACCAAAAAGGTTATCAAATTAACAAGAAAAGGGAGGACGCTGCTTTTGGAGAACTCAAAAGAAGTAATGGGTTCAAAAGGTCTGGTGAACCAACCTTTCCACCTTACAGCATTACTTATTTACATGTAATATCTCATCTTGCATGAGGACATGCAAGAAGGTAAGCTGGGGGGTATGTTAGGTTATGAAAAATGTATAAATATCTTCCTTTTTCCCACATTTCATGATATCATCTTGATTGACTTTTCGATTAGTTAGGGGCAAACAGAATAGAAAATGGATAATATACTCTTTAACGTTATTGTTGAAGTTAGATTACATAGATCCTAAAATATGATTGGAATTGTTTGGTTTTATTACAAGATTGGTTAAATATTGTCAAACCCAAGATAGCAAAGGAAATATTGAAGATACGCAAGCTATTGGAGGTTGAAGACTTTATGGCGCAAGGCAGTTTTGAATATGATCGAGTTTCTTATATTGAAACTTTATAATCGTAAAGCAATCCTGAGGATCTCTCGATCCTCAGGATAGCTTAATTTACCCAGATTATTGTAATATATAAGGGGTAAATAGATCTTGGAAAGATATAGAAGAATTGCATCCAAGAACTTAGAACTTAGAATTGCTATGCGTTAGCAGTTTTTGTAAAATGTTGTACCAACTATGAAATCAATAAAAGTGTTGAGCGGTTTTACCATTTCTATATACTGAATTTCAAATAGCAATGCTTCTAAGCACCAAGGGCCTAGTCTAAAGGAGATACTGTTTGACTTGTAATTGTATCAGTTCAATTTATGTTTTGTGATTCGATTCTCGTTTACAGAAGTCAAATAAATGCAGCAGTGTGTTGATGATTTTATGTCAATTGCAAGAGATAGATATTTCCTTAAGAATTAGATGATTGCTGCTCCAATTCCCATTATTGAGATTTGATGCGTGATAGTTCCTCATAAGTTCACATTTACTTAGTTTACATTTGTTGTTCCTTTTATTTAGTTTACATTTGTTGTTCCTTTCCATTAGAATATAGTTGTTGTTCCTTTCAATAGAAGTATGATTGTTGTCTCTTTTCGATTAGATTATAGTCTTTGTTTCTTTCCATAGATAGAGTAATTTGCCTTTTTCTTTCCAGCAATTGGATTCATAATAATAGTCATTTCTGCAAGTCTTTATTTAGATTCAATTACTGCTCTTAAAATGAATTCAATAGATTAATTAGTTCCTTTCCATTGCACAGCTTTAGATTTCAATTCTTAGAATCTTTGATGAATGTTCGAGGAACTTGATTGTTGATAAACTCGGATTTTCTTACACTACACTATTTTAGCCTCTACGAGCTATCTGCATAGACTTTGTCGATATTCTTTGAGATAAAAGACGAATCCTCGAGTTGATAAATTAATGTTAATCTAAGGTTGTTTTTAGACATAATTAGAGCCCAACAATGCCAACATTAGCTCATGATTTCATTGATTATGAAAAGGATATGTGGCTTGAGCCTAGCCATGGGCTCTACTTTTCCTAAAGCATCAGAATGTGTAGTGCCTTGTACATAGGTGTGTGGTGTGAGTGTGCTTTTGTTTTTCATATATCATATCCGAAAAATCCAAAAATAATTTCCTTTTTTGAGATCTCTCTATGTGTTTTTACCTTGGAATCTAGTTTACATGTGCTTGAAAGGATTTTAGGGACTTTGTTACAAATATGGTGACATCCAATTAACTTGAGGTATATTTATAAATTGGCATATAGAGATAGGTTTTTCCTTGCATTTTCCTTTTTTCATTATTAACCATCCATACTGCCAACAATTTTCCTTAGGTTCGAACCCGGTCGGTTGTGACACTAGACACTCCTTTTGCATGTCATAACTGGTTCGGTAGTGCCTACCCTTCATGAGAACCATTGTTATCACCCATAGTTCCATTTGGTGCCCATGCTATGTGTTATTACTAATAGTTGTCAAGGGTCGCAGGCTACAGTTGTGAGCGCAAAGAACCACACTCGATCGACTTAATCCAGACTCAAATCAAGAAGCATGCAGGTTTAAGCTTTCAACGGTCAAGATTCCATGTGAATTTCTGATTGGTGGTTTACGAGTTTCAGAGTTCAAAAATTACTCGAAGTTTAACACCTGAGTAAAGGATCCAAGGTCCGAAAACCCCGAAGTAAGTATGAGCCGTTGATATTTGAACGAGACAGGTGGCAACCAATCCAAGCCTTTGGGGAAATGAGCTTCGGAACAATTGAAGTGAGAAGTGAGCATAATCCCCGAGTCCCAAAATGCCAACGAGTTGAAGTGTCGATTGTCAATATGCTGAAGTATCGAAATCCATAATTCGTGGGAGTCGTCCAATCCAGTGGGGACAATTAGTAGTGGATTAAATGATGTCGCGGGATCGAGCTTTGGGTTTTTGAAATGATCCACAAGCAATTTTCGTGATTCGCAAAATTGCAAAATAGATCAGGGTCATTCGATCTACTAGAGCATGTGGTGCCTAATCTGCGATTTCGTGGTTTCTCACATCAGGAAATCTGAAGTCAAGAGTATGAAATCTCCCGATAAGCGAAGTCTCGAAACCCCTTGGGAAGTTTGGGTCCATGGTCACAGCCCGAGGTCACATCAACCGGGACCAGGAAAGGATTTAGCACCCATTTCTTAGAGATTTCACGATTTTGAGTATCGGGAGATCTAGAGGTGAGCAATGAGGGAACTCCCGAAATGTGAAATCATGAAGCACCCAAGTTTGGGCCCATGATCACATCCCGAGGTCACATGTGGGTTAAGGTGTGGGGTTTTGCGAGAGTTGAACCAAAGGATTTCCCCGATGAAATAGTTAAATAAATATAGGGAGGCGGTTGGAGCGTCATCTCCCTCCATGAATGCAAAGGTCAAAGTTGTCAGCTCATGGTACCCCTGCGAGTAGATGTTTCAATGAAGACGATACTGGAAACTTTGAATGCAGGGGTCCAATCATGCTCCTAGTAGTTGCATCATTTTTGGGTATATATACTCAGTTTGATATTTTGTTAAGGCGTCGATGGTTGAGATAAGCTCCAGTAGTGTAAAGTTTTAATGAAGCCTCTTGTTCTCTAGTTATGTATATGTATTTGAGACTTCTTGTTTAATAAAAATCAGCTTTCCTTACTACATCTTGTTTGCCTCTAATGCTGAAAGAGTTCATGATTGAATGATTCACTTGAATTATTGTGACTGCGTTATAATGAATGTTTGATTATAGTGTCATTGTAATTCATTTCAGTTTCTTTGAGACTTAAATTCGAGAAGATATTGTGTTTAAGTTTTTATTCCTTGGGATGTTCGAAGACCTGATGTCCTCGGTAGAGCTCTACATTTCCTCATTATGTCTTCCTCCTACTCACCCTTACTACAATTTACTGACTAAAGTTAGATCAAGACCTCACCTATTTATGCATACCAGCCCAGTTTTTTGAGTTAAGATGATACTTTCCTGAGACTGCACCCATTTGACCATTTTATAACCAATCTGTGACATAAACTCTGATCGGTATCAGGCTTACCTCTGTCATAATCTAGGGGTGACTTATGGTGCTAGCATTTCTAGCGCCGTTGTCAGGGAACAAATTGAAGACTTTTCCTAGGATTGAACGACAACGAAATTTCTGATTCTGAAGGTGCATCAAATATCAGAACCATTGAAGATTTCACTTGAACTTGGTGAATCCATTGTGGTAACTCCATTGTTTCCACTCAACTTTTGTAGTTCTAGCTTCCTCTAGCACACTTGAAGTTGACCCAAAGAATCTTTCTCGAGAAAAAATTTAGCATTTGATTTCTCATCGTGAGAATATCCCTGGTAGAACGAAGACGATCAAATTTGGTCTTTGATGGTGAAAAAAGACCATAAAAATTCAAATATGCACAAATTTTACCTGGTGACTCCATGCCTAAAGACTCCATTGGCGACTCCACTGGTTTGAAATGAAAGAAACTTCAGCTCTGAGGTATGCCTTCTGTGATTTTTCTAAAATAGTTGGTTTCCCAAATCCATTTCCTAATAGAGATGAATGGGAAGATATCCTCCTTGAATTTCAAGCAAAAAGTTGGGAGGTACCATCTGAGCATTTATTGGACTTTCATGAAGTTATTCATTGACTTAATATCATGGATGAATATGTCCAGATTAATCTTTTCAGATATTCATTAGGGGGGGTTTCTCTTGATTGGTGTCAATCTCTTCCCACTGCAGGCATCAATTCTTTGATAGGTTTTCATACAGCTTTCAATTCATTTTGTAAGGATTATTTTGCAGCTAAGAATATTTATGAAAGTTGTTCTGATGAGTTTTTTTTGTTTCATGAAGCCTCTATTGGTCTTTAAGACCATGTTTGTGATGATGCTTTTACTATAGAAGAAATCATTTTCTATGAAAATCTAGAGGCGTTGAATGATATTCATTATGTTAGCCCTAGCACAGAAACATCTAGCATCATTTCAGATACATATTTTCTTTTAGATGTTCATAAAGATCAACATGCCTCTTGTGAAAATTCTGAGTTTATAGAGCAGATGTTGTCTATAGTAGATAGCTCTCTTAGATATGGGGTTGAAGTAGATGTTCCTAGAAGCCCTTCTTATGATGAAGAAGACCTTCCAGTTTTTAAAGAAGAGATGGTTGTGGAGGAGGATTCTTCTCTTTTCCTTCAATAGGTTTCCCATGATATATTTTTACCTACGATTAAAGAGAAAAATCATATGTATGAACAACAAGAAGTAGCAGTTACTGATGTCCCTGAAATGAATATTTTTAATAGTTATATTCTCGATGGGATCACTGTTTTGGAAGTTGATCATAGATATGAAGGGCAATGAAAAACAAGCTTATCCTACATTTGATCACTATGAAGACACTAAACGACATGACAAAACGCATATCTTTCCCATGGTCCCTATTTATGATGATTATGAATCTGATCCTTGGGAGAGACATGGAGAAGAAGAGGAGGAGCCAAAGATGTAGTTTACAGACTGCTCAGAGCCTGTAAGTGAGCAGTCATCATCTGAAATTAGTCAGCCTGCATCAGCCTCTCCCTTGCCTGAGCTTGCCATAGATATCCATCCATGTGTGAGCAACTTCCATACAGAACATGCTTTATGTCACCTATTCTATGAGTCAGTCAGGGAGTACATGGAGTTACAGTTCCTCCACATTTTGAAGCCTCTTAGCTTCATCTTGTTTTCAGAATTCGAAGGAAATCTGAAGGATGTAACCATTTTTCTCTCATAGTTGCATCATATGTTATCAATCACTGACAGAGCCAAGGGCCTTCTAGTTAGACAGTTACTTGAATGGCTATGGTGGAAGTTTTCTTTCACCTAGCATTTTGTAAAATTTTCAGTTAGTTTAGGATTGTACATAAATAATCTCCTTCTGGAGCCTATGTATTTGTTTTCTTTTTAATTGATTAGTGTACATATTTCCTTATTTTATTCTATGAATATTTTGAGCATGACTCCATAACCCAACAGCTAAGGCACTGGAACTACGCGTTCTTGACAGCTCGCAGGGAGCATGCCATCCCCTGTGGAGCCAAATGTTATCACTAATAGTTGTCAAGGGCTGCAGGTCGCGACCGTGAGTGCAAAGAACCACACTCAAGCGACTCAATCCAGACTCGAATCAAGCAACATGCAGGTTTAAGCTTTCAGCGGTCGAGATTCCATGTGAATTTTTGATCGGCGGTTCGCGGGTTTCAGAGTTCGAAAATTGCTCGAAGTTTAACACCTGAAAAAAGGGTCGAAGGTCCTGAAACCCCGAAGTAATTATGAGTCATTGATATTTTAAGGGGATAGGTGGCAGTCGATCCAAGCCTTTGGCGAAATGGGCTTCGGGATAATTGAAGTGAGAAATGTGCATAATCCCCGAATCCTAAAATGTCAATGGGCTAAAGTGACGATTGTCGATATGTCGAAGTCTCGAAACCCAGAATGTGTGGGAGCCGTCTGATCCAGTGGGGACAAGTGGCAGTGGATTAAATGATGTCGTGGGATTGGGATTTGGGGGTTTTGAAATGAGAGAAAAGAAATTGTCGCAATTTGCAAAATTGTGAAATAGATCTGGGTCATTCGAACTACTGGAGCATGTGGTGCCTGATCGACGATTTCGTAATTTCGCACATCGAGAAATCTGAAGTCAGGAGTATGAAATATTCTGATAAGAGAAGTCCTGAAACACCTTGGGAATTTTGGGCCCATGGTCACAGCGCAAGGTCACATCAAGTGAGCCCAGGAAAGGATTTAGCGCCCATTTCTTAGAGATTTTACAATTTCAGGTATCAGGAGATATGGAGACGAGAGATGAGGGAACTCCTGAAATGCGAAATTGCGAAGCACCCAAGTTTGGGCCCGTGAACATAGACCGAGGTCACATGTGGTTTAAGGTGTCGATTTTTGCAAGATCTGAACCAAAGGATTTCCCCGATGAAGCAGTTAAAGAAAGCAAGGGAGGCGGTTGGAATGCCATCTCCCTCCATGAACTCAAAGGTCAAAGTTGTTAGCCCATGGTACCCCTATGAGTAGATGTTCCCATGAAGCCCATACTGTCTGAGCTCGCGTCTAACAAAGGAATACCTACACAGTCTGACAGAGTGGGCGTCGAATGGAAACTTTGAATGTAGGGGTCCGATCACGCTCCTGATAGTTGTAGCAGTTTTGAGTATATATACTCAGTTTGAAATTTTTTTAAGGCGTCGATGGTTGAACTAAGCTCTCGTAGTGTAAAGTTTTAATGAATCCTCTGGTTCTCTGGTTATGTATATGTATTTGAGACTTCTTGTTTAATAAAAGTCAGCTTTCCTTACTACATCTTGTTTGCCTCTAATGTTGAAATATTTCATGATTGATTGATTCACTTGAATTATTCTGACTACATTATAATGAATGTTTGATTATAGTGTCAATGTAATTCCTTTTAGTTTCTTTGAGACTTTAATTCGAGAAGATATTTTGTTTAAGTTTTTATTCTTTGGGATGTTGGAAGACCCGATGTCCTCTGTAGACCTCTACATTTCCTCATTGTGTCTTCCTCCTACTCACCCTTACTACAATTTACTAACTAAAGTTAGATAAAGACCTCACCTATTTATGCATACTAGCCCATTTTTAGGAGTTAAGACGATACTTTCCTGAGACTGCACCCATTTGACCATTTTATAACCAATTTGTGACATAAACTCTGATGGGTATCAGGCTTACCTCTGCCTCAATCCAGGGGTGACTTCTGATGCTAACACTATGTTTTCTCGTAGGATCAGGAGCCCTATTTTAGCCCATCCATGACTTGAATATTGAGACTCAGTATCCCGTCTTCATCTATATTTTGGCCACATACTATGGGGTGTTCCAGAAGACTTTTATATTTCTTAATGGCTTCCTATGCATTTGTTTCTTGTGTCATGCCTCATGTCATTGTGCTGGTAGTTTCCCATATTCCTCTTACCTCTATGTAGGAGCATTGACCATCCACCTCTTGCATTATTTGTGCTCCATTTTTCATCCACCTAATCAGAGAGAGAACAACTGCTAAGAGTGGACCTCACTCGCCAGTTCCATTTGCATCCCTCATTGCTTAGGTCAGTTCCACACACTTGGAATATAGGATCATGTTGTTAAGCCACTTTTTCTCTCCCGTCGAGTCTCCTTTAATCTCTTTCAGACTCTCTAAACATGAAAAGATTGTCGAGTGAGCTTGTCTTCTTTCACACTCATTAAATGGTTTGA
The DNA here is from genome assembly GCA_010110895.2 of Picea sitchensis. Lineage (NCBI taxonomy): Eukaryota > Viridiplantae > Streptophyta > Pinopsida > Pinales > Pinaceae > Picea > Picea sitchensis. The sequence continues at coordinate 46,701 of SNQJ01S0029720.1, read as the reverse complement.
AAGGAAATATATTCAGTATAAGTTTAATCCATTTCTAGACTGAATGGACTAATTACAAAAAAGGAATACTCTAGTCCACCTGGGCTAGAAGAGTTCTCCCTTGTATTATTTTATACTTTTGCGGGCTTCAGAGACTAAATTTATGAAAAAAAACATCGAGATTATTTGGGTAACTATTTTGTGCTCATTAAACCATGAAGGACACTGAGCATACTTGTGTCATTCTTTCATGCTCGTTAAACCATGAAGGAGACAAAACAAATAAAAATAAAAAAAGAGTGGGGGTTTTTCACCATTGGTCTATTCTCAAAATGGAAGCACCAGTCAATATGCCCTTGAACATGGAACATGTTTGATTCCTCATCATACAATTGGGTTTTATCTTGACTAGGATTTGTCCTAGCAATATTAGTCAGAGATACTCCTCTGACTAGTTACTCTCCCAGTCATCATGTAGAGTGCTTCAATGCCTCCTGCATTGTTGCACTATATTAATCTAGCTCTTGTGTCTTCCTTCCAAGTCACCATTGTGTTGTGCTATATGTTCAAGGCTAGTTTAAGACTGATTCGACCACCTGCTATTATGTTGACTTTTCAAGTCGACCATCTCTATGTCGGTTGTACTTTATGAACCTCTCTCTTGACATAATCTCTCAGTGTCTATTTTGTGTCAATTAATGGGGGATACATCAAGGCCCTTCTTCAACGAATCTCTTCCTATAGACTTCAAAAAATTATCTAGGAGAGGGATATAGAAACTATCTAATACCTTGGAACTTTCAATCCTTAACAGCAGGCCTCTCATGATCGGTAGTGGGTTTTTATGATTGACTCCTAATCAATTGACTCTACGAGTGTTTGACATCAAATATTTTATCAACACTCGCTAGAATGTACTAGGTATCCTGGGGTCCATATTCCTCATCGGTGGGCACCCTTACATCTTTCAATGGTATACATCAATGAATAGTAATCCTACGGTTTCTACCATGCTCTACATCATCTCATCTATTCACATGATCTAGACTCGTACCATCGACGTTTGGGACGAAGACCTTGGGTTGGGGACATATCCTTCTTTTACAACATCCCCTCCCAAGTTGCGTTGGAGTATTTCAATCGTATATGAAGAACTCAGAGGAACACTCCTCAGTTCTCGTTGTCTTCCTAACATATATATGTTGTGTCATAGATCCACATTGTATCTTTTGGTAGCTATGATTATGTTCCTGACATAGATTGTTAATAACCAAATATCAATATAGCATAGAAAAACCTCAAAATAAGTACTCAACACCTTGAAAAAGAGAGAAATTCAGATAATAAGCCTCTTCAAGGGGGAAACCTTATTATGACCACATAAATGTAAAATTCCAATATGATTCCAAATGAAACTGTCTCCTTGGTATATATAGGAGACTAGGAGGTATAATTACAACTAATGAAATAAAGCTGACATAAATAAAATAACATTACTAATGTAATATTCCCCAATTAAGGGGTAATGAGGCACTATTTAGGGCTTAACATGCCCCTCCCCTTGCGACAAGTGTTGTTCGCAATGCTTGAGTAACTTTGGATGCTTCTGTATAAAAGACTCATCTTCCCAAGTGGAATCTTCAGCAGGTAGTTTCGTCCATTTAATGAGATACTCTGAAATGGATATGTTCCTCAACTGGCGAATTCTTGTGTCAGTGATGGCTTCCGTATCCAATATGATTTTTCCTTCCTCGTCAAATTCTGGAAATATAGTTTGAATTGGGATCTTGTCAACTATAACCTTCTTTAAGCATGAAACATGGAAAACTGGTCGTGCTCGTGAAGATGCAGGCAACTCCAATTTGTATGCCATAGTACCAATCTTTGCAACACCTTATAAGGGAATACATGTAGTAATTTGGTGATAATTTATTATTATCCTTCTTGGCTTTCTTGAGACATCTGTTTGTATGTTTGTAGTCTTGAAAACACCCAATCCTAATTCAAAAATTCTTTCACTCCCGATGTTGTTGATCTGCTTACATTTGTTTCATGCAATTTTTTTTCCATGGTCAGGAGTTGTCCTTCCCCAATATTTAACGGAGAACTTGTTGTTGATGATCATTGTGATCTTTCATTTCTTGAACCTTAGATTTTCTTTTTAGAGAAGAACACTGCTTGAACCTTAGATTTTTCTTTTAGAGAAGAAGTGATGGAAGGAGGGTGGTATCCATAGAGTACCATGAATGGCGTCATTTTTGTTGCAGTATGAAAGGAAGTGTTATACCACCATTCTGCCAAGGGTAACCATTTGAAGCATTGTGTTTGTTTATCAGTGACAAAGAAATGAAGGTAGCCTTCGAGAAGTTTCATCCCTTCTGGGTATGAATTTTTTTTTTTGTATTTCTTTAATATTTCTTATCTGCAATGCCACAGGTTTGATCAAAATTGGATGTGCCAAATGGAATTTACAGTAACCTCCCCACAACTTGATTATTTGTTTCCTTTCCAGGAGATCTAACTTGTATAGCGTGCCCCGCACAAAATAATTGATATAAATTCTGGAACTCATACCAGAAATACTACAGACTAGAGAATATCCAATGCAACCAGTCTCACTCAATTTGGATACTCTAGGAAGAAGTTATGATTGTTTTACCTGAAACACCTTCTTGAGACGAGTCAATAGGACTAGTCAGATACCCTATATTCCACAGGGTGTATCTAAAAATTTAAGATGACCCAAAAGCTGAAATTTTTACCATAGATCCCTTATTAATTTCTGTAAATATTCTCTGGCGTTTATGGTCTGAAACATTACAAAAAAAAAATTATAGTGAAAATGTCACAATGACTCAGTTCAGGATGATTCCAGAACCCTATCTTGCACAGGTTGTATCTCCGAAAGTATAAGGCCTCAGGAGATAAAATTTTAAACCGACGTACCTTGATCCGTCTACTAAATATCCTCCAAGTCGTTAATTCTGAAACGTTGTAGAAAAAAAGTTAGAGCTAAAATTCCAAGGTGTCTCAGATGTAGCAGAGAAACCCCGAGACCTTGAGCTCTGATACCATATGTTAAGAACCAAATATTAATATAGCATAGAAAAACCTCAGAGTAAGTACTCAACGCCTTGAAAAAGAGAGAAATTCAGATAATAAGCCTCTTCGAGGGGGCAACCTCCTTAAGCCCACATAAATGTACAATTCCAAGATGATTCCAAATGAAAATGTCTCATTGGTATATATAGGAGACTAGGAGGTATAATTACAACTAATGAAATAAAGCCGACATAAATAAAATAACATTACTAGTGTAATATTCCCTAATTAAGGGGTTATGATTCACTATTTAGAGCTTAACATAGATCCACATTGTATCTGTTGGTGGCTATGATTGAGTCATGCGTAAATACACATTGTATTGTCTCATGGATACGGTATTATTGATGAAATGGATCCACTGTGTATCCTTTCGTGGCCATGGTCTAGCATTTCATTTCATGGATTTGCAGTGTATTGTTTGGCAGAAATGTTCATTTAGAGTTTGATTATGTCTACCTAAGGGATTGGCTTATATATATGTCCATCCTCAGTGTTTTCTTTCAAGACTACTTTGCTCTCTCATTACACTGCCTCATATGCACATTATTGTAATGTATTTCGGCCATCCACTCCTTTCTTGACCTCACACATTAAGGGGCATCTGTTATAGACTTAAGTTCCACCCTACAGGCTAGAGAGGATGTCATCATAGGATCATGGCCCTAATGCATCATTTTTCTAGGGATTCACACCTTTTGGAGCCTTTTTTACCCAATTTTAGGCATCCTCACAGGACACCTAACAAACAACAAGAGAGGCCCTTGCTTGACACTAGTTGTTCAACCCATGAGGCACTGCCAAGTTTCTAGAATTGGGGAGTTACGAGGTGAAAGGCGAGATATGAGTTGGATCTTAGTGGCTAGGACCTAAAAAATAACATCATTCAAGTTTCCAATGGCCTCTATAAGATCTAGAAGCCTCTCCCAAGCCTCCTCCAAGAGATATATAACAAATGAAAGCCTTGGGAAAAGGGGAGATGAATTCAATAGCAAGGTTATGTTGACAAACGACATAGGTATTCAACCAAAATTCATTGGTTCCTAGCATGACCAAGGAGATGTAAGGAAGAGAAAGGAGAAAGGATATTGAAGGAGCCTACATAAACAATCAAGTTATGCAATTGTTATATAAGTTTCCATTTACATTAATAGATCTTATGGTTTTATCCTATAATATTTTGTAGTTGAATAGAAAATGTTGGGCCTGATTCATATATATTGTTATAGATCTTATTGAAATCTGATTAGATATAGTATCCTAATCCTAAATTGGAAAGTAGAGAGGTTCTTGTGTGTCTTTTGTATACATGGAGCAGGTTGTCAAGCTTGGAGCTAGAACTCTAGGACTACAATAGTCAGGGGATATGAAGGACCACCTCTTGAAAGGTATGTAGATATTTTCCTTTCTGGAGGATTGCAAGGAATCTATATCTAGGAAACCCCTTAGAATTCTACCCATTATTTTCTAGGATATCAGGATTATCCTTGGGAGATCTTACTAATCCACTCAGTGAGATCCTTGTGAGAATTTTTCCCATAACAAACTTTCCAATGATGCAAGTATTGCGTCAATCAGAGATCGTATGAAAACGTTATGCCTCCCTCAAGTTGACCTACCATGTTGACAACTATGGTACAAGTGGATGCCACATCAACTATTGTTTCTCATGAATGTGGGGCTAGCCACTTTATGGAATTTCAAGAATATTTTAGAAGGTCCAAACCTTATCACAATTTAGGGTTGAGGAAGTCAAAACCCTCCTAGATGGCTATCAGGTGATGATAAATACCAAGGTTCTAGGAGAAGAAGGGATTCCATTCTTTAGCATTGTATTTTTTCCATAGATGAGAGCATAAAAAAGGAGGAGAGATTTTGTAAGATCCATACATGCCACAGTGTCAAAGGAAACTCTGCAGATAGTGCCTTTTTCTTTGTACTTGCATTTGAAGAAAATAGATAAGAGTGGCATCACCTTATAGTTTGGTTTTCTCCTTTAGTAGGTTTCCCATGTTATATCTTGTGTTTATTTGTTGATTGTGTGTGAGTATTGATTTGTCTTCCTTATTTTTTGGATTTCAACTGTTTCATACATTTTAAGCAGAAAAACGGTAATTAAAGAATCCAAGATCTAAAGGAAATTACCTTCCCAATAAATATTTCAATATTTTAATAGATTTGTTGTGATAAATTTTCCAGTTGAATATTCATGGAAGATTACAAACCAGTCTCCCTTATTTTTCTTTTTTTCTTGACTCACTTCCTTGGCTCAACCCTTCTTGTGTATCACTCAACTCTTCTTATTCTCTTCTCTTCTATATCCATTATCTCTTCAACTTATATCATATTCTTCCCCCATATTTTCATCCCCCTCCACATGGAGGATTATACTACCATCCTATCAGGATCCATGCATATCAACCCCTTCTCCACAAACAACATCTTGATCCAAAGTGGGATCTTTTCTAAAAATATTCTTCGATGACCGGCTACAAACTTTCAATTGTCACTACTAAAATATTCGCTACATTCAAGTATAAACTAAATAATGTATCCTTCCTAATGCAATTGAACCAAAAATCAATGGCTCTAGCCCTCTTATTGTCCAAATATTTCAGACGGCTTACTGCTTCTTAGTCCCAAACTAATGGTTCTTGGGCTCACCACACACAACTAATCTTTGTCTGTATCTTTACATATTCATGCAATAAACAAGGAAACTCAACAAACAAAATTTCATGTAGATATAAATATATGTACATTTGTTTCCATCTTTCCAGGTTGATTTGTAGGTTTCTAGTTTCCCACCATGTGAATTTGTCCTCCTTCTCAGATATTCATTCTTCTATCTCTTTTGTGGAAGACTTCCACATCATTTCCTCACTCCACCATGTAACCCAAAGTCATTAGGTCTCGACAATGGAATCAATTGTTGGCTGAGGGTTTCAGAACCAAGGTTCGAAAGGTTTTACCAACAAATATCCCATTAGCACTGATACATTCAATATTGAAGGACTAAATAATGTCTCACTCGAGACACCATGAGAATTATAGAAATCAAATGTTTTTGCATTGCATGAAGGAATATTACAAATGGTAAACATTTATCCTAGAACTACGCATTAGATTCTATTCATTCATATCTACATTCATACATGTAACTTATAGTCTAACACATATATCAAGCATTATTCATAATAAATAACATGATAGAAAGTATCATTTTAAGTCTCATGCTTTCGTTCATTAATCATAGATAGTGATTCAAATACATAAAGGATCATAGCTTACTGATAGAATCATTAATCTTGAACTAGAGACCAGAGACTCATATTTTGATCTTCTTCTCTCCCATATTACAATTACAACTCTACAATTACAATGAAAAACTAACCTAATACCAACAAAGAGTAGCCATTACTAGTCCACGTGCATTCATTTTACCTCTGCAGAAGCATGGAAATCATAACAAATCTACCATCTCACCAACAACCTCAAGCACAACTAGTCATCTTGTTACTGAACCATTACAACCGATCATGAATGGATATGCATGTGACTTATTACAAGTCTTTGCATGACACTAGAGTTGGTTTGCATGCTACAAACTAATTTTCATAGGTTTGGTAGAAAATAGTTGATGTGTGATGAGTATTTTCATTACACAATATAAAACTTATGGAAGGCACGACATGCAAAATTTGTGGTGCATGTGTGGTATTTCCAAAACCTTGGTGCCAATTTCATGGTATAAAACTTGTGGCAGGAACGACATGAAAAATGTGTGATACATGTGTGGTCTTTCTAAAACATTGGTACCAATAGTACACTAAAGTAGTGTAGGTTTTGGATATTATCAGAGGAATAGAATATAGAGGTAAAAGGGTTGGAGGATAAACAAAGTAAATTACTTTTGAAAAATAGAAGGAATGGAGGATAAAAATTATTACCTTATGGCTTCAAGTAGGAGATTCCAACACCATTGTTTTCGATAGATATGAAAATTATAGGAAGAATATTAACTCAATATGGAAATTCCAAAGGGAATATGGTACATAGGAAACAAATTTTAAGGAGGTGGAAAAAGAAGGGGTTGATTACTTTTCATATCTCTTCAAATAAGACACTCAAGTCACCATTGTTGAGGTTATAAAAATGTCAAATTCCTTCCCAATGTATGGAAATGCTAAGTAAAACAAAGAATTAATGAAGGAATTTGGGAAAGAAGAAATGTATATGATTCTTCAAAATTTTCAAAAGGAAAAAATCTCAGGGCTTGTTGGCTTTCCCATGGAATTTTTTATTAGGTTCTTTAAGTTTATAAGAAAATGATTAAGAAGGGTGGTTGAGGCTTCTAAAACAACATGAAATATTCTTGGAGACTTCAATACTACATTTCTTTCATTTATTCGAAAATATGAAAATCCTTCATCACGTGAAAAATTCATACCAAATTCCATATGCAAATATATTTACAAAATCATTTCCAAGGTAATTTATAGGGGACTAAAGAAGGCATTGACAAGGAAAATTTCTAATGAATAGTTTGGGTTCTTAGAAGGAAGACAAATTCATGAGGCTATAGGGATTTCTTAGGAAGGAATCCATTCCATAAAAATCTAGAACCAAAATGCAAAGGTGGTGAAAGTGGAACTTTCCAAAGAATATGACAAGGTAAGTTGGCATTATCTCAAGCTTATTCTTATTCATTTAGGATTATGTCACTAGTTTGTAGTTTGGGTAATGAATTGTATAGAATCAACCTCCTTTTTTGTGATAATTAATGGGGAAGCATCATCGTTCTTCAATCTAGGAAGAGGTTTAAGACATGGATTCCACTTATACCCTTTCCTCTTCTTCTTAATTGTTGAAGGACTGAGTAGGTTGTTAAAGGAGGATTTAGAAAATGGTAGTTTCAAATGGGTTATTATTCATCAATCCTATAACATCACACATATTGTTTTTGTTGATTACTTCCTAATTTTCTATGAGGGGTGAATAAGAGTTGTAGATAATTTTAAGGTCATAATGGATTAATGTTTTAAGGAAATAAGAAGAGAAATAAATATAAATAAATCAACCCTCTCATTATGGGGTATTCCTGAGCAAGAAAGGGATTATATTTCACAAATTATTCATATCAAATGTATAGACCTAGGCATGGGACTGAAGTACCTGGGATTCTATTTTAATCCAAATATGTATTAAAAAAAGTGATTCACGATGGATAATAGAAAAATTGGAAAATAGGATAAAAACATGTTGTAACAGGTGAATCTCCCAAGGAGGATGACTGGGACTAGTATAAACTATGCTAGAATAAATACATGTTTTCTATATGTCTGTGGAATGGATTCCAAAAGGGATTATAGAATTCATTAGGAATCTATAATATAGATACATATAGTCTAGGGACAATGAGAAAAGAGGATCTTCTCTAGCCTCATGGAAGAAACTAGCCATTCCAAAATCAAGTAGAGGATGGGGTTTAAAAATCCCATTCTTCTTCTCAAAATAATTGGCAACAAAAAATGTGCGGAGGATAATTCAAGGAACTGGTCTATGGATTCAAGTAGTTAAATATGAATACATTACACCAAACACAATGGAGGAATGGGTCAGAAATACTGTAAAGAAATAACAAAATGTATCAATTATGTGGAAAGAGATAATCTATGTTATCCATTTGGTGGGAAATTGGCTAGTATGGCAAGTTGGAAAAGGTGACCAATTGTATATAGGACTAAATCCATGGGTAGAAAGTAAAGGAAAACACAAATTATCACTACAATTGATCTTAGAGTTAAGAAACAAAGATTATGATATTCTAACATAGGTTTCCAATAGGCAGAGATAAAAACATATGGACACATGAATGGTTGACCTAGAGGGATTTAGGTATTGAGAAAGAGTTTGTTTCTAAATGGAAATAATACATAAGTTTGTTGAAAGATAGAAATGTTAGGATCAGAGAGAAGGATGATCAAATATTATGGTCCCTAAACCCTTCAAGGAATTATGTGGCAAAAGTATCTTATAAATCACTTGCTAAGGAAGGAAGAGAGGAACAACATGAACAGTGGTGGAAAATATTATGGAAACTGAAATGTCCAACCAAATAAAAACAAATTATGTTGTTGATATTAATCAATATGGATCCTACATGGGAAATACTATATAAAAGGACCTTTGTTGGTCTTGGATTGTGCAATATATGTCATAAAGTAGAAGAAACAAATGCACATATCATTATGCATTGCTCTTTTACAAAGGAAGTATTGAAGGGAGTGTAGAGGATGATAGTACTCCAAAATGTTTTGTTAGGTGAGGATGTTGAATTACCTTTAAGGTCATGTCATACTAATAAGGATACAAAAAGGATTAGATCTCTTCCCTTAAACATTGCATGGGGAGTTTGGTTGGATAAGAACCTAAAAATATTTGAAGGTAAAGAGTATCTACCATTAAAATGTGTTGTACATGTTGTAAACATATTGAATTATTTATCTCACCCTCAAGAGAAACAAGCATCACTTCGTCATCTATATGAGATAATAGACTTGAAATTTACATGGGAATACTTTGATGGTTCCTCTAAGGGGACCTCCCCAAGGGGTGGAGTAGGAGGAATCATGTTTTTATCAAAAAATCATAGTTTAAAATTCAAAGTTGGAAATGGGTCGAAAACAAATCATTTGTGATTTGATGGCCCTCATATTGGTTTTAAAACTGGATAAAGAATAAATATTTTCTCATATTCAAATATATGGTGATTAACTACTTGTTATACATTGGATGTGAAAGAAAATAAAACTAATAAACTTTACCTTACAACCATTTTTTAATGAAGTACAAGCATTGTTAAAACTTTCCCACAAATATCTTTTCCATGTGTCTATAGGGACAGGAACAAGATTTTGGATGAACTCTCCAAACATGGTTTAGAGCAAGATCAGGAATTTGGATGGTAACTATTCAATATGAAGGAAACACTTTGGAATATGAATTTGAGTCATGGATATAGTTATATTTGTTTCCTTGTATATTTATTTTTATTGTAAGGAAAACAATGTTGGAAGATAAGACTTTGAAATTGTATATCTCTGGTTAATTTTTGAGACAATGACATCATACTTTTTGTAAAATCTATTTTTCTTAAAAATTATATACAGAGTAGGATGAAATGGATTATGAACATATTTATACCTAAGGTTGAAAACAATATTTTTAATGCATACAAAATCTTCTACTTTTAAAAAAAAATTATAAATAAAATTACAAACTTTTTTCTTCAGAAAAAAAAAACAAAAAAAAACAAAAAAAAACAAAAAAAACAAAAAAAAACAAACAAAAAACAAAAGGTACAATTTTGGTAGGTATCTACCAAAATTTTGTCTCCCAACTGCAAGTGAAATTTCCAAGTAGTGCATAGTTGAAGGAGAAAACGTCAATGTTTTCGATTTGGAAAAAGACACATACCAACGAAATTTGTGCACTAATTCCTCTTTTTCTATGTTAGCACTAATTAGAAGGGTACATGACTGAATTAACAAGATATGCATATGTTGGCCTGAAACAAATTCAAAGAAAAATATAAAAAAACATATGAATAATCACCAAGATCATTTAAAGGCCCAAATATTCATGAAAGAAATTTAGAAACATTAACATGAAGACACATAGATTTGAGACAAGAAAATTATCTTTTATTGAAAAGAAGATGATAAGATACAACCTTAATCTTGTCGACATCGCTCCACGAGCCTTGCTTGGGTTCCTCTAATTAGAATCCAAGTGCACCAATCCCAAATTGAGATCCTCATAACCAAAATTCCAATAGAAGGAGATGGATGGATTGCATAAGAAGGATGAATGATTGGGAATGTTGAGGATGAAAACTCTGAACAAGATGAAAAGTCTTGGAATGAGAAAGGGAGAAATTTTGGCAAAGTTCACTTGCATATTCTTTCATATCTTCAAATGACCCCCCTAGTGCCATTTTTATATGCATAAATGATGGTTATTTGGTTGTCAGAAGGGCTATAGGAGGTCAAATGGTTGTGAAACCCAAAATAGCCAATAAACTCCGTTGGAAAGCGCGAATGTTTTTTTATTTTTTGCAACTTTTGTGAGTATATGTGAGTTGTCTATGTATCAGGGAGCATACATACATGGGTTGCATATGTATCAGGTAGTGTATGTGTGTGGGATTCCTGTATATCAGGGAACATACACCTTGCAAAAAAAGAGCCTTTAAGAAGGAAACTCAACAAAATTTATTTGCAAGTGTGTATATGGATGAGCCATGGCCAATAATGCATACTGGTGGAATTTTGGACTATAACATGTTTGTGAAGATTAATTATGAAACTGAAAATACTTTCTCATGTTTAACATCCATGTCTCTGCATCCTCATATTTCTTGTGTTCACCATCAAAAGCAGGAGGCTTGATTTTTTTCATTTCCCCCTGAAGTTCATCCACTCTAGACTTCTTCTTTTGCTTCATGACAGGAGATGGACTTGCACTATTATGTTCTCTCCTATTTGAATGCCTTGGAGAGTGATGGTGATGCCTACCAACACTTGTTGTCCTTCTCCTCTTATCATGAGACTTATGGCTCCCTGATCGACTTGACTCAATATCGTTATCCATATTCTTATCTATTATATCCAAGCTCTGCATTAGCTTGATGTTGAAATCTTCTTGATGATCTTTGGCTTTCATAACCCTCTAATTATCAGCCTTATAAATCAGGACATCCTTTTACATAAATTTTATAGTCTCTACCAAGTTCATACTTTCTTCCCTACCTTCTCCATTTCCATTTAATTTTGTAACTTCATTACCCATATCGACATTCATTACTCTGATATCTTCTTCATGGATGTAAAATCCCTGCAAATATTCCATGATTTTGAAATTTTGTTGATCATGTTATGATCTAAATGTTGTTAACTCTGCAAAATGTGCAACCAGAAAAACTTGTTAGGCTAAAAAATTTAGCAAATTGATGGAATTATGTAAAATTTTGTTTTCCATAAAGCATCATAATTATTTCTCATGATTTCCTCAAAAGATTAACTACCCAATCGACTTCGCATGCACTACTTCCAAATTATAAACCATAATTATTATGCACCAGTTTTTACACACACAGCGCTAAAATGTAGTGCATGTACCACACAACTATATCCGGTGTGCATATTTTTTCGTCGCACACCAATCTCTATTGAGCACCACTTTTGTGTCACACACCAATACTCTACTTGCACTGCAAGCACTACACCACACCACACCAAGGTTTAGTGTGCTCATACTACGCACCAATATTTCATGTGCACCATTATTCCATCACATGCCAATATCTACTGAGCACGAATTTTGTGTCGCACATCAATACTCTACACCCATTATAAGTACTATACTACACAATGCTAGGGTTTAATGTTTTTACATCACACGCCAAAAATCCAAGCACATAGTTTGGGAATCACATTATTGTTCGTGTTTCCTAAGCTATGTGCCCTATGATGCCAAACGTTAGTGTGCTTCACCGTGCACCTTTATTCTATGCACGCCACTAGTTATACACGATGCAATGCTAAACTTAGTGAGCATATCATATGCACCCTTATTTTCTATGCAACGTTGAATGTTTAGTGCACACACCTACGCAACATTATTTTTCCACATCATCAGCTCTAGACATTGCAGTACCAAGTTTTAATGCGCACACTTATGCATCCATTTTTTTTGCGCATTACTACTACTTAGCGCATGCAAATGTTTTTTATGCTTAATTGATTTTTTCATAAATTTGGATGCAGAAATTGGGGCTTTGTCCAATTTCACCCAATTTCCTCCATGAACGTTATGTAACCACAAAATTTTCTCAATTTCACTCCAATATATCCAAATTCAACCTTTTGCAACAACAATTGCTTGTGTGAGTTGTTGGTTGATATTCCAATTGTGAGTTTTCCCAAATTCATTCACGGCTTGAGAATTTTATTCAAACAATTCCCCTCAATCTGTTGTGGCTTCCATGTAACTTCAAATTTTACCAATTTATGTTTGAATTTCCTTAAACAGTGATTAACATTAAGGATATCTCATCACTTAACCAATTTTCCCCCAAATTCTCCATGAATTTAACAATAGAAATTGGGGCTTTTACCCAATTCCACTCAACTGCTTTAATTTACAACATGGATGCACTGTAACTTGAAATTTAACCACTCCTGAATTCAATCTCTACGAGAATCCTCTTTGGAATTATGCTAACTCGACCCATCCAGGATCAATGTTGAAAATGGGCTCTGATACCAATTTGTAACATCCCAAACCACCTACTAGGAAATGCCAATTAAAAACTTTCTTAAGCCGATACCATTTTGTAACGTACCCAACCACCAATTAGTCACGTCACACCAAAAAATATTCTCTTGTCATCAGCTTTGATACCATATTGTAATGTTTCCATTGCCAACAATTCAACCAGAATTTCTTTGATAATAACTCTAATACTAATTAAAACATAAAACTACACTCTGCAATGCACAATTACATACATATTCATAACATAAATATACATGCGACATAAATAGAACAAACCCATGAAAACAAATCCATAATTCTTACTGAAACACATGGTTTAGTACACAATTAACACTTATATTTGATTAAAGGTACACCAACCATGTGGAAAATGTCCATGTTCCTCCCATCCTTAGACCGCATTGCTCATAACTCTCAATAGTGGGTCACCCCTAAATTGGGGATAAACTCCACTTGGGTAAGGGTTCCTAGCCAATCTAAGTTATCTCAGTCAATAGGAAGCTCAATCAAAAGTAACTTAGTCACGGGTAACTTGGTCACAGGTGACTCAATCACAGGAAACTTTGTCACAGGTACCAATTCATACCGATAGCTTATAGTCCCTCATTCCCCACATGCATGTCCCACCCCAGGAAGTGTGCCCCTTCTCTGCTCAACAATCCTTCGGCTACCCCACTTCCCTTCCAGGGCTTCAGTAACAGGTCAGACATGAAGTCTCAGAGCCCTTTCACTGTAGTTTGGCACCTCGGGAAATAATTCCCTGCAATTCTCTCACCTGTAGAGAATGAAATGTCCTATGGTCCTGAAAACCCGTCTCTTCATTCCATCTCTCCAAACTAAGAAATGTACAAGTATCAATAGCATTCTATGACAGTAAAATATGGGTACATATCACCCCTGAGTGATTCGATGAATCATCGAATGATAGCAAAAACTTTCTAAGTCCAAACTATTTGGATACATGTTCCCAACTTGACACTTGCTATGTTGAGAATTCTTTTTTATCCACATGTCCCCCTCCTTCAAAATTAGGATAAAATAATATCCTTACTTTATACTTTTAAGGAATATTAATATAATATTCATGTGGGTTTAATCCCCCTTAACTTATCCCCCTTAACCTCAACTAGTGGAGTTATCCCCCCATACACTTTTATGTGGTTGGTCTACCGCAGTGATGTATTTTCATTATATTTTCATGTGACTAGATTTACATTCCCAGTACAGAGGTACTGGTCTTTTTTGCATCTAGGCTCACCATCCTAAAAAAATACAAAGATCATGCACTAAACCAGTGCACGCGAGAATTTTTGGATGCGTGCATTCTTCTTTCAGTGCACCACCCTTGCACACTCACACAGGTGTGTGTTACAACATAACATGTATACAAAATTCTTTCTAGCATCAAAATCGCACACTAAGACAATGTGCATGGAATCTTGAGTTGTGTGCCCTTTTCCTTTAGTGCGCCATCCTTTCACACTTACACTTGTGTGCACCGAATATGTTAATGTGTTCCACTTTTAGTGCGCCATTATTGCGTACTTACACAGGTGTGTGCTAAATACATTAAACTGGGCATTGTATTTATTTTAAACTATGCGCACTCTTTTGGTGTGAGATTCACGAGCACTAACTCAATGTGCATAGCACTAAACCAAAGATCTTGTTCATTCAAATCACAATATTATATGAAATTTACAGTTACATTTATATGTACAATTGGGGTTCATCCTAGGGATATTACAAAGTAGAACAAGTAAGATAATTTCGAGTTCATTTAGTGTGTATATTATATCATAAAATCAAGCTACTCCAAAATAGAGAAATAGGATAGGTAAAGGTCCAGTGGACCTATTACAATCCTGAGGATGCAACCTGGGAACATTAGGATGCCATGTGGGAAGAGTACTCACATATTTTTGTAGATTTTTATTGTACATGTGTATATAATGCACTAAGGAAAATGCATAAATAAGGGTGAGGGGAATGTAATACCCCTAGGATGAACCCCAAGTTGTAAATGTACATATGTTTTATACACTAGTGAGCCACAATTTGTTAGGCCAAAGTGCCTTTATGTGTGTGTGTGTGTGTGTGTTTATTGAGGCTAGAGTGCCTATGTGATTTAGGCCAGCAAGCTTAAACAAATGTAATGTGTAATCACACTTATTTTTATTAATAAAATGCATCACTGCTATAGACCAAGTTAGACGAAAGAGAATGGGGGGCTAGGACTCCACAAGAGGGAAAGTGGAGCTAAGGGAAAGTGGCCAAGGCATGGCAACTTAAGCCAAGGAATAAAATAATATTATTCCTAAGTCATAAGATTTATGTTATAATTTTATCATAAGTTCCCAAGAGAGAGGAATGAATTACCAAGTGCATTCAAAGGCATTTCCTAGAATGCCAATTGTCAAGATAGGAACATGCAATATAAGGTGGGGAACTTAGTGTAATTTCCATCATTCATCATTCTTTCAATCGTTCACTCATCCTTGCATCCATCACCTGTACCTTGGTTGGAAAGTGTGAAAAGAATTCGGCGATGACTATTATCCAGTAAATCCTTAGTGTTTTAGGTTGAAGAAGCAGGTTGTCAGGCCTGTAGAGAATTCTCTCTTGATGAGAGATTTGTTGGTAATAGTTTTCTTGTGTGTGGGATAGTGACCAGTGTTGTAACTCCTTGAGAAACCTTGTGTTCCAAGTGCTACAGATCTCTGATACTTCTTGGTCAGATTTTTGATGAATCCCAAGAAGGGAAGTGGGACAACCCAAAGGACTATTGAACAAAGAAGGGTGTACATTTCCTTGGGTGGGACAGGTTGTGGGGAATGAGAGGTTGTGAGATGGGAATTGTTGTTGGAGTGTGTGTCTAAGCCTATATTGTTTTAAGTTGTGGGACAAACCTTAGTTGGCTTAGGTAGAATTTCCCCTCGTAGATTCATAGTCCCAACTCGAGGGTGACCTTTTGTTGACATTCCATGAACAAAACATTCTACGATTTGGAGGAACCTCTGAGGTATGCATCCAGTTGGATACTTATAACAAAAGATAAGTGTTATTTTATTTTTGTTTACATGTTTCTTATTTTGTTTATGTTTATGTTTATGTTATTTTTGTTTGTTGAATTTGTACATAATTATCCATGGTTGTGCATGTTATTTTTATTTTGCATAATTGTTGCATATGCAGGGCACAATTGTTAATAAATGTTACATGTTAGTCAATTTCTCATAGTATTGGCAACAAAATTCGGGCGTGAGGCTTGAATCTCCGTGCGCACTAGGGAAATACTTGTTGTGTGCGACACAAGGTCGACTGCACATAAATTATATCCAAATATCATTTATGTAGTTACAAGGATGGTTGAGCATGTGGTTTTCCTCAATGAGTTATTCCACTGTTTGACTTAGTATCAAAAGAATAAAATTTATGTATCATGACTTAGCTTGGGGATGGGTATGTTACCCTGTATTGTCGAAGGAATTTTTGGGGATGTTGGTAACAGGGGACGTTACATTGTTCATTCTTCTCTTTAAGAATAGATGTAAAATTGAATTTTGAGAGGAAATTCTCCTCTATATCCATAACCTAATTTATGTAGGCCTCACACACAGGTGTTTGGTTTGGAGTTTAGATTTAACTTGATTTATAACAAGTTTTGAGTCCCCATGATCCGGATTATTTTCGACACGAAATGAGAGCGGAGATATAATAAAGAAAATGCAAAGAGATATCGCAGATATCCAATAATATAAAAGAAATGTATCAGAGATGAAACCATAAATACATATATACAGTAATACATTATTTCTATTAATGAAAGAAATGTACAGAGACTATAAAAATACAAAGTGAAAGACTCACTAGAATGGTGGCAGCTTATCTCTGAGAAGAGATGTGACGACTACTTGAATTCGCAAGAAGATGATTACAATGAGGCTCTAAAGGCATTTTTACAATAAATGGGAATGCCAAAAACCCTAGACATTCAAAAACCAAACCCTAGTAGATGAAGCGCCAAAAGTGATGTGGGCCCCGTCTGGGTAAGTTAGTACATCAACTTCGCGGGGTCGTAACTTTTTCATACGATCTTCGTTTTAGGCGTATGATAACCCGTTGGAAAGGTATCGTTGAGGAGATTCATTTTGGGGGCTCAATAATGCCTTACACTATCATTGAGAAGATTGATCCAGAAAAACCTTCATTTAGGCCTTCAAAATGGCCCCACAAGTTAAAACTGCTAAAAATAGTAAATTGCTAAAATTGCTAGAAAACTATTTTGAGCCAGTTGGAAAAGGTGGGTGGCCACCAATATCCACCTAGATCAATCCTCCCTCCTTAGAAATAAATGGTATCCATTTCGTTGAGTGTCCAGGGCAGTGGAAAAAGCGTTTGTTGAATCTGAATCTTGGTGAGTTGCTTGCCTTGCTGGAGACATCGCGTTGCTCGGTTTGTGGAAGGCTATCACGAGACTGTGGATGGAAGGGTTGGACCTTTTTAATCAGTCTGGATACATGAGATTGTTTTTTGCAGAAGGAATCTTTACACTTTTCTACAATATTGTCAACCTTCTTTTGTTGGATAGAAGGTGCTTGGGCCGAGGTTGTAGTGGTTGCAGTATCCTTTTGTTCACCTTTTGAATAGATTGTGAAGAAGCTGAATTTTGTAGTATGAGATACTACCTTGTGACACTTTTTAGGTGGAACAGTATTCAGAACTACCTCAGGTATTCTGTAGAGATGACACCCCAGAGAAACAATGACACTGCATGGTCGAGACTCCTAAACAGCATGGCGCTTCCACATATATGGTTGGCCCAAGAGAACATCACAGACATCCAGTGGGGAAACATAACATAACACCTCATCCTTGAAGGGTTGGATATCATATGAAAATTGACATTGTTGGTTGAAACGAAGATCTCCTCCTTGGTGAAGCCACCCGATGTTGTATGGTTGCGGGTGTGGTGTTGTCGACAATCCCAACTATTTGATGACCTCTATGAGATGAGGTTCTTATGGATTTCACTATCAACAATAAAATTCTATAGGGTCCCCTTCACCCACATTTGTGAATGAAAAAGGTTACCCCCCTCTTCAGGATCTGTTGGCTCTTCTGGTTGAATTGTTGTGGTCGCGACAATAGTAGTGGGGTCTACATCGATGATCTGTCTTTTACCAGTATTTTTAGAATCATTATTTGAATCAGGGTTTGGATCATCGTCTTTGATCTCGGCCACCAATGACTTTTTTTAGTGGCATTCATCGATGTTATGCCAGGGGATTTTGTGGAAATCGCACCATTTTCCGGTGTCCTTCTTTTTCTTCCCATGAACCTTCTTTTCCTGTGGCTTGGACTGGTTTTCGGGAGACTATTTGTTAGGGTCATCTGTGTCATACTTTGGTTGTTGCGTATTTGCAGACCTAAACTCCCATTTTTTCTGGTGCTTAAATTTCTACTTGATTTTAACAGCATATCAATAAGCAAAACTGAGTGATGAGATGTCCAGAAAATCCATTTCAGTTTGGATGTATCTATGTAGAGCCCCATGGTATTTCAAAACCAAATTTCATTCGGAGTCTTTGATACCTAGCTTGGTGCACAAGGTATGTAAGGTATTGGTGAGCTCCGGAACTACTTGGCCCCTCTCTTACTGTAGTGTGGCCCATCTCATGTACTAGTCCTCATAGTTGCCAACAGGTTAATATTGTTCATTTACTGCATCCACAAAAAAATCCCAAGTGGGCTCGGACCCATATATTCTAGACTCCTCTATGGAAATTTTCTCCCAGTAAGTTTCCCACCAATGTTTGACATGGGGGAGAGATTTAAGGAGTGTGAAGGTGATCTTTTCCATGTCCGAAAAATGGTGAAAGGAGAAATAACCATCTAGCATATTAACCTATTTATCTAGGGCATCCGCATCTATCTTACCTTCAAATATGGGAATATCAAAATTAACCTATACCTTGAAAGGAGAGATTCTTCCAAAGTGGTTGTTTGATGAATATGTGCATGTTTCTATCGGTAGGCATTGAATAATGTGGGAAAAATTATCCATCATTTCATCCCTCTATCGTGTGAGATCTTTCTCAAGCAATGGATTGATAAGATTGTATGCTCCGTCGTTTTTCTTTTTTTCCGCCATTGAGGCTTTCTTGGGTGTGTGAGAGCGATTCTCTTCAAGAGAGACAATTTTGAGACCCAACTTTCTATACTCAGATCTTGTCAGGGACATGCACTGAAAAAAATGATCAAGAGCAACCTGCTCTGATACCACTGATCTGGATTATTTTCGGCACGAAATGAGAGTGGAGATATAATAAAGAAAATGCACAGAGATATCGCAAATATCCAATAATATAACAGAAATGTATCAGAGATGCAACTATAAACACAGATATACAGTAATACATGATTTCTATTAATGAAATAAATGTACAGAGACTGTAAAAATACAGAGTGAAAGACTCGCTAGAATGGTGGAAGCTTATCTCTGAGAAGAGATGTGACGGCTACTCGCATTCAAAAGAAGATGATTACAATGAGGCTCTGAAGGTCGTTTTACAATAAACAGGAATGCCAAAAACCCTAGACATATAAAAACCTAACCCTATGAGATGAAGCGCCAAAAGTCATGTGGGCCCCGTCTGGGTAAGTTAGAACATCAACTTCCCGGGGTCGTAACTTTTGCATACGATCTTCGTTTTAGGCGTATGATAGCCCATTGGAAAGACATCGTCGAGGAGATTCATTTTTTGGGATCAATCATGCCTTTGGATATCATTGAGAAGCTCAATCTTGAAAAACTTCATTTATGCCCTCAAAATGGCCCTGAAAGTTAAAACTGCTAAAAATAGTAAATTGCCAGAAAACTATTTTCAGCCAGTTGGAAAAGGTGGGTGGCCACCGATATCCACCTGGATCACCCCAAAAACATACATATTTAAGATATTCATTTTCCTTGTTTCTTCAATCCATATAACTAAAGCTTCATATTCATCCACACTATTTTTCATCTCAAAATTCATCTTATAAGATAGAGGGGTAAATTCTCTAGTAGGAGCTAGAAATAGAATCCCTACTCTAGAACCCTCTTTAGAAGATGAGCCATCAAAGAATATTTTCCAAAAACTATTTTCGTTAAGCTGAATCTTATTTGCAACTTCACAAGCTATGTTTTCCTATTCGATATTTCATGAAATTGATAAAACAAAGTTACCAAGCTCAATATTTTATGCATATATGAGACAATTTTTCGGCTTCTGAGCATCACTAACAATGTATGCAAACTAGTATTCTATATATAGTCTTTGAGTTTAACCATGAAAAATAGGTATAGTAGCATAAGATAAATCAAGATGGAAATTTCCTCCTAACTTTGCACCCCATGACCTTGAAAACAACATTCCTTAACCAACTGGAACATAAGCCACTACCACATCCATCATAATACTCTTACTTGGAATTTGTGCTATATTAACCACTAGATATTTGATTACTCCAATGCACTAGAATTTATTTGATTCAAAAGTGTACAGATCTTTGTATGGTTTTGTAACACCAAGACCCAATTTATCCTTTATAGTTGTGGGCATAAAATTATGTGACACATCTGAATATAGAATACAATTATGAAGCATTTGGTCATGAATAATAAGACTAGCATAAAAAGAATCTATTACATTATCTTCATTTTCCAAGTAAGGACCAACAAACACTTTAGGTGAATCATGTTGAATATTAATAGAATACGAAGAAAACACTAACATAGAAGGAACACCAATGTATTTATAACTTATTCTTGAAAATAAGGTATCTTTATAATCTCATTCGATGGAATAGGAATACATAAGTTATTAATCTCATTGGATTAATTGAAAGAGCTTGGTTTCTGTAATGGAATGTCTTTATTTGTTTGTTTTTTCAAAGGTTCGTTTGTTGGAATACTAAGAGGGGGGGTGAATTAGTATGAGAACTTTTATTACTTTTAACCACAATATGTATTGTTTAACTTTATGAGCAATTCATCAATAGCATTGAAAACATCATGAGTAGTATAAATAAAAAGTGAACAATGAGCAACCACACAAGTACACAGTACACCATAATTTTACATGGAAACCCAATGTGGGAGAAAACCACAAAATTATTTTCTTATATGTCAGAATAAATACATTCATAGGAAGCGCCAACTTCCTTATTTTCCAGTTAAAACTGGAGGGAGGATCCTACCCTCTAATTTTCAGGATCGAACCTAAAGGAAGATCCAACTCCCCAATTCTCGGGCACCAACTAGAAGGAGGCTACAACCCCCTTTCACTACCCCATCCAACCACCCAGAAATATAAATGTAGAAAAAGTGTCACTACCACTGAATCAATCAAAATGCTACTGATTTTTCACTGTCACTACCGCAACCTATCACTTTTTTTATACGTCATCAACTCCACTCACACCCTTATGTCACAAACCCTCATTCCAAGATCCACAAGAATGTTTTCCAAATCAAATACTCATTAACTACTAAGACATTTTTGTGTTGGACTTCTACAAAATATAGACACTAACATACACATTAAACCATACCTCTCAACCTGTAGTTGAATTGATGGATTTGATCTTCAAATCCTTATTTTTCTCAAAAAAATTGTGCCCTATGCTCTATAATCTCGTGGATGTTCATGCTTTGTCCCACTATGGATCATGGATGTCCATGCCCTGATGCCTATGAAACTCATGGATTTCATTGCTTCTTTGAGAGTCCTTATTTTCCTTCACTTAACACTTCATGTGTCTATTCTCTTCATTCATTGCAACTTGCATATGTTCACACTCTTCCTTATCTGAAGCTCACATATAGCTTAAAAAAAACCTAGAACAGTAAGCTCAACTTTGTCCCTTCAGCTCCTACAACTTCTCTCTTCACTGAACTTCACTGCCTCAGACTCATTACTTCATATTTATCAATATTACCTGCCCATAACACTTTACAACATAGATATTCAATGTGTTCAATACGTGTTATTGTCCCTTGACCAAGTTTTGGAGATACTTGGTCAGGTTTGACCTATTTTGGGACTTCGACGGGCTGTTGAAGGTAGAGTGCAATTCAAAGCAGAGATTGTGTGATCTCAGCCCCTTTTAGGGCATTTTTCTGATTAGGGCTTATGTAACGGGTATGTGGATATTGTCCCATGGGTTTACCCATGTTTAGGCCCTTTTGTAATGTATAAATAAAAATATAGGTGATGTAAGTAGGGGTGAAAGAGGGTGTGATGCTAAGTGCAAAAGGGCAAGTGAAGGCCAATCTGATAAGTGCAAGTGATAGTTGTAAATGCTCTTTTCATACTGTGTGAGACTTGCAAGGCTAAGTGCAAGTGATTGTAAGAGATTGTGTAAAGGTTTTGTGTTGTAACCTAGCTCTAGGAGGGAGGATCTAGAAAGGTGCGCGAAGATCTCCTATCCTATGCAGAGTAGGACCTTGTGGCTCTGTGCATGTAGATGATTGACAAAAGATAATAAATAAGACAAAGATTTAGTGGATGTAGCCCCAGGCTAGTGGTGCACCACGTATATCATGTGTTATGGTTTCTTTGTGTATTATGCTTTTTTTATGGTTCATATGATTAGTTCTTTGTGCAATGATGTATTCTTAGATGAATATGATAGCTTAGTTCCTAATGATGTGAATTAAATGCTAGATCTGATCTATGTTGATTTTCTTAGTGCTTGAATTTGTTGAATCTTGTTGAATACTATGTTATGTTATAATTAGGGTTTAACTGCGCTATAGACAAAGGTTAAGTACTAATGAATGACAACTGCTAAGTGATTTGTTAGAGTATTGTAATCACATATCTGTGTCCCAGATAAGGTTGCATACACTAGAGTCTTGCAACCACCCCTGCCTCTACCTTGGGTGAGACTTCATCTACTTCGCATGTGTTGCCAAAAGGGTCGATAGTTAGGGTTTTGTTGGTGCGCTGTTGAAGCCTTGAACCCTGGTTCTGCCCCTATGCCAACAAATGGTTCCGTTGTCGGGACCTGAAACTGTGATTGCTGGGAACTGAGGAAAATAAAGAAAGCTTTGTGTGTAAATATGTTGTTTTAGTGCGCAGTATTCTACTTGAATTACGAAGAAAGGAGGCAGATATCAAGAAAAGAGGTAAGATCTGAAAGATTTGTGCTCTGATAGAGGTAAGATCGGTGAAATTGTTTTGATTAAAGAGGTAAGATCGGAAAGCTTTGTTCTTTGATAACAGTAAGATAAGTGGAAAAAAAAAATTTGAAAGTATGGATCTAGGTATGTCTGATAAATGTTTTCCTAGTCTGAAAACCAGGGCACAATTAGAAGAAAGAATGTTTGATATGAGTAGATCTGATAGAAATAATGAAATATATGTTATTCATGTGCATAGAAAGAATGTTTGGACTAACAAATGGATGCAGGTGTTGGGCCATTCATTTTTTAGAAGGAATCACGCAAGTTTTGACAAGCATGAGTTGCACAAACTCCATCAGAGGTTGGGATAAAGAGAAACATAA
This sequence comes from Picea sitchensis, assembly GCA_010110895.2. NCBI lineage: Eukaryota > Viridiplantae > Streptophyta > Pinopsida > Pinales > Pinaceae > Picea > Picea sitchensis. Next base: position 22,725 of record SNQJ01S0029720.1, on the reverse strand, counting down.
AGCAGTTGCAGAAGTTAGCGCAAGGCTAGTGAAGAAACAAACAGTTGCAACAGAATAAGAAAGTGTGCAAGACAAAAAGGAAGACACAACCCAGCTATATATAGGGATGAACATAATTGTGAAAGGGTTGGTTGGTTTGCTCATCAGTTGGTTCATTATTTCATGAGTTGGTTGGTTCACTCATTAGTTGGTTCATTAGTTCATGAGTTGGTTGGTTGGGTTGAGTTGAGTCAGGTTGGTCAGAGTCTCCAAGGGTTTTGGGATTAGTTGTTAATAATTTTTGTAAGTCAAAGAAAGACAATGTTGAGTCTGTAATGAATTGGACCTAGAAGTTGGAGAAATAGAAGCTATGTGGCATGAGTCCAGAGCCAAGAGTCTATACTGAGCCTTGCTATGTAATTCTGAGTCTGTAATGAGAGAAAGATCCTAAAGATAATAGGAAGAAGGACCAAATTTTAAAATATTTTGTGTCTTTATATGTTTACTTATGCATTACAGTATTTCCTTATAGCTTATGAGTTCTATTTGATGGTTCAACTTTTAAATGCTTGCTCGCAACATAAGTAGGTTTGATTCATGCATTTATATGTTTCAGATCTGTTAATGTCTCTTACGCAAGAATAGGAATGAGTTTTGGCTGCTCTATGGATCCTCTTTAGTCTTTTCCCTACCCTTCCCTATCTATATGTCTCATCAACGCTTCGAGTGAGACTTCTTATCTTTGGAGGAGATGAAAATGCCAGTGCTCTAGACTACATGGTTCCTTTTGTTGGTAACCTAAGAAGGACCCTGGTCTGATCAAATTCGCGCCAACAAAAGGGTTTCGTTGTCAAGATCTGTGTTAAAAGGGAACATGTAGGGAAAATCTTCCTGCTGATCCATAGATCTCGCATTGATAAATGGTGGGAAAGGAATTTTGATGCCTTCATATGGAAAGAAGTGGAACTAAGGAGAAAATTAGTGGAAAACACTCGCGAAGCAATCTTTTACTCAGAAATATTGAGCAACCAGTATGAGATTTTCTGGGTTAAATTCTCGGAAGAATTTTTTCACTGGATAAAGAGGCTCTAAGAAGCTCCAGAGTTCTAGGGATGAGCCAAGAATATCTGTGCGTGGGATACCTAAAAGTTAGCAGCACTCCAGAGGCTAGATTTCCCAGTTACACAACCTTGGATTTCTAGTTTACGACCACGCTAGAGGGATACATAATCGAATTTGCAGATGAGAACCACCAGTATTTTTCACGGGTAGAGGAAAGTTTCAAGAAAGGTGAAAGGGGAAGATTGTTGAGAGAAATCCCCTTGTGGATTAAGGTTTTCTTGATGGAGGAAGGGATGTTGATTATGTCCCCGATCGAGATGGCAGCATAAACACCCTCGCTTGGGGTAGGGAGAGATGGGGTGAGAGTCATGGCATGAGAGAGGGGAAGGGTTCTTTGACAAATGGGGTGGAAACAACAAGAAATGGACTCAAGAGATGAGCGAACCTTGAAGAGAGTCGCCATAGTTGAGAAGTGGTGGTGCGGCATGATCAACAAAGCCGCAAGACAGTCTGAAAAGTTGAGGAAAGAAGGCGGATCAGGAGAAGTAGAGGAAAGACATCCTAAAAGTTAGCAGCACTCCAGAGGCTAGATTTCCCAGTTACACAACCTTGGATTTCTAGTTTACGACCACGCTAGAGGGATACATAATCGAATTTGCAGATGAGAACCACCAGTATTTTTCACGGGTAGAGGAAAGTTTCAAGAAAGGTGAAAGGGGAAGATTGTTGAGAGAAATCCCCTTGTGGATTAAGGTTTTCTTGATGGAGGAAGGGATGTTGATTATGTCCCCGATCGAGATGGCAGCATAAACACCCTCGCTTGGGGTAGGGAGAGATGGGGTGAGAGTCATGGCATGAGAGAGGGGAAGGGTTCTTTGACAAATGGGGTGGAAACAACAAGAAATGGACTCAAGAGATGAGCGAACCTTGAAGAGAGTCGCCATAGTTGAGAAGTGGTGGTGCGGCATGATCAACAAAGCCGCAAGACAGTCTGAAAAGTTGAGGAAAGAAGGCGGATCAGGAGAAGTAGAGGAAAGACATATGGAAGAACTACAGAAGATGAGAAGACACGAGTGACTAGCCAGTCAAAGAAAAAATGAGAGAGAAGTGAGGAGAGAAAGAAGTCCCCAGGAAGTGGGACGAGAAGGAGAAAGTATAGATGTAAGGGAGGAGGAAGTCGGCATGAATCTTGGAGGAGAAAGAGAATATTCACTCTCGATAATAGGAGAGATCGGGAATCCGACCGAAGAGATCATCCCAGTGGAAGCTAACGAGACCCCCTAGATCAAATAAAACCACCCCGAAGCCAGTGGCGCTAGCCCCGAATCAACCATACCCCAAGTGTCTTATATACAAGCAGTAAGTTTGATACTACCTTCTCATGCTAGTTATGTTCCAATACAATTAGTTAGTCAGTCACAACCAAGAAGTGCGAGTACAAGGAGGATATTGGGATCCCTCGATAGATCACAAGCATGCCCATTGGGGTTCACATTGATACAAACAATAGGATCAGCAATGGCCAACCATGCAGGAGGTTCGATTGCGTGATACCTAGAATTTTTGGGTAAGGGAGATGAAGACGTTGAGAAGCACTGGTTCCTGTGTGAAGCAATCTGGAGATCCAGAGGAACTCCAGATGAAAATAAGATGGTCAAGTTCCAGACTACCTTGAGAGGTCGCTCTCTCAAGTGGTACATGAATATCAATGAACCAGGAGTGCCAGGGACGCAAGGTCAAGTGTTCACACTTGACCAGGTATGGACGAGGTTTATAGAAGAATTAAAACTACCTTAGTCAGAACAATAAGATCTGTCTGAGTTGCGTGAGATCCAGCAAAGGGAAGGCGAATCAGCCTGGGAGTGCAACCAGAAGTTTAAATATTCCATAGGGAGGTTGGCACATCCAATACATGAAGAACATCAAAGGGAGTGGTACATTCATGGGTTGTTTCCTCTGACTTGGATTCCACTAACGCAACAATGGATAGCCATGTTAACAAACGTTAATTGAAGCCATGACGGGATACCCCAGGAGCCTCAGAGCAACCTGACCCCTAGTAGATGTGAATCTGGCACAACTACAAGGGAAAATATTGGCACTGACAGAAAATATTCAAGAGCTGACGATACCTACACCAGTACGACCATAGGTTTGGTGCACTGGACGTTATATGGAAGGTCATCTAGCAAATGAATGTCCAAGAATAAGGGGACTGGGACCTCCTCAGAATCTGACGATAACCCCACCAGGACCCATGGGAGGATTTGCACAAGTGTCGACGAATTCATCATTCCATAACCCTACCCCATATCATCCTTTCCCAGGAGGCCAAGCAGCACCGACAGTGGAATATTATAAGATCTGTTGAATCCACGGCCATGGGCCAAGACAATGCCCCATCATGTAGAAATATTCGACAGTACCAAACACAGTACATTGCGAGTTTTGCGCATCTACCACACATAATACCAATCAATGTAGATCATTGGACTCACTTGCAGACAGGTTAGACCGAACAACATTAAGGGTGAATGAAAACCCCCAGGGACCAGGAAGAGGTCGAGGAACTGGAGCGGGAGGAGATTTCAGGGGAGGAAGGATTGGGGGAAGAGGACCAAGCAAATGTTATAACTGCGATGAA
>SNQJ01S0029720.1:0-10960 GCA_010110895.2 Picea sitchensis | reverse complement strand
GAACAATAAATATTGATTATTTCCCATATATTGTGCATGGTGTATTTTGGTGTATTGGTGTAACTCTTATACTATTGTTCATTGCTCATTAGATATAGTTGAATGGTTTAAGTATAAGTTGAAAAAGAATTTAAATTGTAATTGATATTGATTCACTCCCCTCTTGGTATCAACAGTTGGTTCTCTCATCAGTTGGTTCATTAGTTCATGAGTTGGTTGGCTGGGTTGAGTCGAGTCAGGTTGGTCAGAGTCACCTAGGGTTTTGGGATTAGTTGTTGATAATTTTTGTAAGTCTAAGAAAGACAATGCTGAGACTGTAATGAATTGGACCTATCATTTGGAGAATTAGAATCTCTGTGGCATGAGTCCAGAGCCAAGAGTCTGTACTGAGCCTTGTTTTGTAATTATGAGTCTGTAATGAGAAAGATCCTAAAGATAATAGGAAGCAAGACCAAATTTCAAAATATGTTACGTCTTTGTATGTTTAATTATGCATTAAATTATTTCCTTATAGCTTATGAGTTATATTTGATGGTTCAACATTTAAATTCTTGCTCGCAATGTAAGTAGGTTCGATTCGTGCATTTATATGTTTCATATATGTTAATGTCTCTTGCACAAGAACATGAATGAGTTATGACTACTCTATGGATCATGTTTAGTCTCTTCCCTACCCTTCCCTATCTATCTGTCTCAGCAGCACTTTAGGTGAGACTCATTCTCTTCGAAGGAGATGAAAACGCTAGTTCTCTAGACTACATGGTACCTTTTGTTGGTAACCTAAGAAGGACCCTGGTCTGATCAAATGCACGCCAACAGCATGATCCTAGGAATAATTTTCTGCAGGTTAGATACCACAATCCTAGTGCACAATACAAGAAACGTTGGGGATCATTTAAGAGGAAGAGAGGATTAACCCTTTGTTACAGCTACAGAAGGTCGGGCCATCTTGCTAAGGATTGCCATGATAGAATACCTAGTTGTATTTGTTGTAAAACTATGGACCATGACATTCTAGATTTCCCTAAAATGATTGCTAAGGTTGAAAGAATGAACATGAGAAAATAAAACCCTAAGGAAGGCTAAGAAAATGAGACCATGGAAGAACCCCAGAAAGAATCAGAGATTGTATTACTGCAAATGAAGGAAACCCTGAATGACTACAGAGATATCAACTTATCAGAGATCTTCAAAGAGAAAGAGTGCATAGAAACAAGAATAGGAAACTTCGACATAGACTGTGTTTCGGATGAGGAAACACAGGTGAATATTATGACAGAAAGAACTTGGAAAATTTTAGGATAGCCTCATATGATTCCTTCATTGGGAGGACTAGGATTATTTAGAGGAAAGTTGATAGCCTTATGTGGAAGACTTACCCAGACATCTATGAGTGCTCATGGCACTTCGACAGAAGAAGAATTTAAGGTTGTTAAACTTTTTTAGAACAACGCCCCATTTGCTATGTTACTAGGAAAAACCTGGATTGAGAAATATCGGATCCAAAGAAAACAAGAAGAGGAAGATCTAGAACAGAAAAAGAAAGAAGAGATTTCATGGCTAAGAGAATAGCACACTTATTGGAAGAACAAGAAAACCATTCAAAGCTACTGAGGACCAGAAATATGGATGTCGAATTTGAAAGAACACAAGAAAACCTAAAACACCTACCTGTACAAGAGAGTAGAGAACCTACCCTAGACAGTGAAGAAGTATTGGCCTTGAACCCTACGAAATACCATCAACAACATGAATTTTATATGCCAAGAGGAGATAAGAATCAGAATGGGAAGAGGAACCTAGTAACGTAGATCATAGGGAAGAAAGCTAGAAAGCTTAGGAAGAAGAAAGAAAAGATGGAGAAATTACAGGAAGTTCCAGAGAAGACTTCGCAGAAGGAAGGTCTCCAGCATTCGAACTTCGCCAGAATACTAGAGCAACTCAGATTAGAACTTCGCCATGGTGGAGAAATATGACCATTAGAGGAATTATAACTGTTAGGTTGACGTTTTCGAAAGGTTAGAACAATAGTTATGATCAGAAAGCTCACCATCGGACTGTTGGGACCACACCGTAATGTACAGAACTGCATTGATGAAGGCCTCTTGTCCATTGGAGGGATCTGTTACATCATTGTCTACTTATTCCGTCGACTATTGTGCCAAGCACACTTTCACGAATTGTATCAGATCCAACAAGAGAACTCATTGTTATTGTCATGTGCTTATTGAGACCTTGCCATCCATTCTATTGCATTAAGAAATTGTTCATCAGCCTGAGATATCTGATCTTGAGCGTGCATGTCGGATGAGCTTAGCATTGTGGAAAAATCAGTAGAGGAAATTTTAATTGATCTAATGGCAGAGAGAGTGATGTCCACAGGAGTTCAAGCCTCATCGAGGCTTGGAGTGCAAGCCTCCCCTTTGACTACTCACAAATACAGACCATCCCGAGTTGCAGATGAGAAAATAACCAAGCATCGAGATGACTTGGAAAACATGAAGTTAATCCCTTCCATCCTGCCCAACTACATACTGCCTCTGGCCGGTGTGGTGAATAGTGACAGTGTCCGCAGGGACTTTGACTACACCTTGGTCACTACGTACCTCTCGAAGGGGATATGCATAGGCAAGCCTCAACCGGATAAGATCATGAAACTAAAGATCAACGAATTTAACCTAGGGGATTGCAAGAACTTCATCATGCTCCCTCCTCACAAGTATTTGACTAGGATTAAGCGGAAGAAGTTGAGGATAATCCCCCAAATATGGACTATGGACCTCGTGCAGTCCACCATCCTAAATGTAATGAAAATACCACATTTTGGAAGGCACCAAGAGGTTAACGTGTGCATTAAGCTCCTGTTGTCGAGCTTCCATGGTTGTTATTTGTGGCTAGACAGATGCATCACCGTCAATCTAGCGTTGATCCATTGGATAACAAGATTGAGCATGCAGGGACAAGACCCACAAGACTTTTACCTAGGGAAGGTTGCAGACCATGCCCTGACACAGAATATTAAAGATACATACGATGATATGGATAAAGGGAAGTGAGGCTACAAGGTAGCCTCCATCCATAATGGTGCAGTGCGCCTTGCTTGCCAGTTGATTGCTGGTAAGATAGTCTGGAAGAAAAAACCCACGCAGGTCATAGGGTTTGTTGTTGACCTCGAAGGAAAATGCGTGGAGGGGCTACAGATGAACTGGGAAAAGTACTTAGTGAACCATTTATACCAAGACTTCCACGAAGCTCAGGATCAGGGCTATGAGTTCCATTTTAGTTGGTTGTTGATCCTCATCACGTTCATAGCTTGGGAAATGCTGGAAGGTGCGACCTTTCGTGAACTAGAGCCATCTGAACCCTTAGCCGTGAAGTTCACTTCGCTATGGTATTCATGTGATATGGGAAAACAATGGTAATAAAACGTTGTGTTCCACACCTACTACCTACAGTTAAAGAGGTTTATTGAGGTTGTCCCTCATATAATGTCGAACACCCTCCACAGGTTCAGGCCATTTGTCAAGTTCCACGTAGTCAGACATTTTATCTACATCATTGTGCATGGAGACTAACACAAATAAGTACTACAAAGTTACTACAAACTCATAGAGGAGGACATAGAAGAAATAATTAAGGAGTGACCTACATAGCTCCTTATCCCTGTTAACCCTGCAAAATTTTTCGATCCTGAACTAATCGGAAGCCCGGTAACCACTCGTAAAGGGAATGATACACCTGGAACTAGAAAAAGGAAGAAGACTGAAGAAGTCCAACAGCTGAGTAGTGCATCAAAAGAAATTGGTTCAGAATCACCTGGAGGAGGTGATGACGAAGTAGATAAAGAAGAGAACAATGTAAAATAAGATCAGCAGAAGCAATGTGAAGTAACACCGCCACATAATCCCCCTGATGACGCAGAGCCATCTCAAAAAAGAAAGGTTTCTCCCACAAAACCCACATCACAGAAGAAGTCAAAATCTAGTGAGACCAAGCTACAGACTATGTTCACGCTCGATGACTTCGAATTCATCATCGCAGTTGTATCAGATGCTTTGGAAGATATTTTGTAAAGAAATGAAGATAAGCAAGAGACCATGTATGAAAAAATTGTAGCAGAACTGTGAGGGGTACAACAAGCCCTTCACTCCAGCCGCGTAGTGTCCACTGCACCCCCTCCATCAGAAGAAATAGAGTTGGGAGATGAACCTACCCAACTCCATAAACTAGTTGATGTGACTGAAGCTTGACTTCATCGCACACAGGAAGAAATAGAATAGGCCACAGTGGCCCCGAAGCAAGCATAAGAGGAAGTAATAAAGAAACGCAGGGTTTCCCTCCAAGAAAAGTTTGAAGAGGAAAAAGGCACAGATCCAGCATGAGAAATAACAACTGCTCGTGAAGCAAGTTGGATTAAAAGAAGCGGTCAACAGAGAACTTCACTCTATGACGGGCTTAGAGAAAAAGGAGGAAGACCTAGTGGAGCATCAAGTAGCACAGCTTGTTGAACCCATCCAGCAGCTTCAACAACGAATATCATATCTAGAGCTATAAACAGTACCAATTACTCTGTAGGATATGCGAGACCAAAGAGAAGAAACCGTCCGAAGCACAGTTGAGAGGATCAAAGAATTAGATTTTTAATTTCAACAGCTTAGCAGTAGAAGTGCACAGACTTATGAGCGACTTACTGAGGACCCTGAACTGAATGCACTAGAGTCACAACTCCAGGAGGCAAAGTAGCAAGGAGAGATGGTACAGGCACAACTGAATCTCTTGTCAGTAGTTGAGAGAATGAAATGATCCCAGGAACAACGCATTCTTAAATATAATGTCCATGCCATATAGAGAAAAGTCATGGAAGTGACTCAAAGGCTCCATCCAGTCCAGGATGCATATTTCCAACTGTTCGAAGAGATTGAAGGACGAGGAGCAGAGATGGAACAAGTAGTCACTTCAATTGAACAATTCTTAGAGGGACCTATGAACGAGGAAGTTATTCAAGAGTTCGTTGGGCAGGAGGCCCTGGCGTAGCAGTAGGTCAAAGCAGCTTGAGCTAGGCTCAAGGATTTTTAAGCAGAGCTACCTAGATCAAAGTGACTCTGGATGAGTCATAGGTGAGTGTTGCGGCCCTATTGGTCCTTGACAAAGTTTTGGATATCCTTGGTCAGGTTTGACCTATTTTGGGACTTCGATAGGATGTCGAAGGCGAAGCACAAGTCAAAGCATAGATTGCGGGATCTCGTCCCCTTTTAGGGTGTTTTTGGGATTAGGGCTTATGTAACGGGTATGGGGATATCAGCCCATGGCTTTGCCCATGTTTAGGCCCTTTTGTAATGTATAAATAGAAAGTTAGGCGATGTAAGTAGGGGTGAAAGAGGGTGTTATGATAAGTGAAAAAGGGCAAGTGAAGGCCAATGTGATAAGTGCAATTGATAGTTGTAAATGCTTTCTGCATACTGTGTGAGACTTGCAAGGCTAAGTGCAACTGACTGTAAGAGATTGTGTAAAGGCTTTGTGTTGTAACCTAGCTCAGGGAAGGAGGATCTGACGAGGTGCGTGTAGATATCTTGTCCTATGCAGAGTAGGACCTTATGGCTCTGTGCATGTAGATTATTGACATAATATAATAAAGAAGTCGAAGAGTTGGTGGACGTAGCTCCAGGATGGGGGTGAACCAAGTATATCATGTGTTATGGTTTCTTTGTGCATTATGGTTGTTTTATGGTTCATATGATTAGTGCTTAGTGAAATGATGTATGCTTAGATGAATATGGTATCTTAGTGCCTAATGATGTGAATGAGATGCTATATATGATCTATGTTGATGTTTTTAGTGCTTTAATGTGTTGAATATTATTGAATACAGCGTTGCGTTGTAATTATGGGTTTATCTTTGTTATAGAAAAATGTTAAGTACTAATGAATGACAACTGTTAAGTGCTTTGTTAGAGTTTTGTAATCACATATATGTGTCTCAGCTAAGCTTGTAGACACTGGATTCCTGTAACCACCCCTGCTTATACCTCGGGTGATACTTCATCTGCTTCGCAGGTGTTGTTGAAAGGGTCAGTAGTTATGGTTTTGTTGGTGCGTTGTTGAAGCATTGAACCATGGGTCTGCCTCTGTGCCAACATGTGTTAATAAGAGTCTCTTGAATTCTTATTTATAATTTCCAAGTGACTTCCTTTAGGGGTTATCTTGTAACTGTTTTACCCCTTTTCCTTATTTTAGGGATAACCCACACTCTCTTGTTGAAACCAATTTACCCTTAATTAAATTATTGTTGCAACTACTTTACCCTTAATGAATGACCTGTAACTACTTGTTCACTTGTTGACCTTCTAGGGGCTTCTAGATCATTCTTCAGGGTCCTCCAACTTTACAAGGCCATAAATCCTCAACCGTGAGGAACCATGTGGCTTACAACATATCATCATAAATGACATGATATGTATTATCCATCCATGAATGAGTTACATGCATATACATTGTCCTTCATTTCCTTTTTCCTCGATCAACTTCAGGTTCCATAACCATACATTAGGGGCTTCCTGACTTCTTCAAGTGTTGACATTAATGACAACCAAACACTATCCTTCATTTTTTTTTTCCTCGATCAACTTTGAGGTCCATAACCATACCTTAGGGGCTTATTTTATTCTTCAAGGGTTGACATCAATGACAACCAATATTTCAACAATCTCCCCCTTTGGCATTGATGGAAACACTCTGATGTAATACCATAAGACTATGCTCCTCATGTGACCATCACTCCCTCTGTATGTATACCTTTAATGTTTCTCTCCATTTCCCTGCATATGCTCATTCTCTCCCCCTTTGACATCAATGGCAAAGGGAAAAATCCCTTGGGGTTTCTCCCCCTCTCTGCATTCTTCTTTGGGATACTCCCCATGTATACATTCTTCTTGAGGTTGCTCCCTCTGTATTCAAGCTTCAGATCATTCAATTGACTTCTTCTCTTCATGGTGCTTCCTCATGTAAATCCATGACATATATGAAAATCATTCAAAAACTCACTGTGGGATAGAAACTACTCCAAGTTTATGTATAAGATACTCAAAGATATCCCTCAGGAGAAATTTGGTGAAGATATTTGCAATTTTCTCCTTTTTCACAATATACTCGACCATGATGTTATTCTCTGGAGCCTATTCCTGTAGAAAGTGAAACTTGATCAGAAAATGTTTTTTCTTAGAGTGAATCACAGGATTCTTTGAGATATTGATGGTGATGATGTTATCAAAAAATATCGGAATGGGATCATCATATTCAACCTGTATATCCTTCAAATTTGGTTTCATCCATTGAACCTGAGTACAACATGTTGTTGTTGCAATATACTTTGCTTCTGTTGTAGAAAAATGCATTGATGATTGTTTCTTGCTCAACCATGATACCATGCACTCACCCAAGTAGAAAGTTGCTCCACCTGTATTTCTTCTATCATCAATTCAACCTACCTAATCGACATCTGTATAGGAAACAAGAGATAGGTTATTCCCTTTTGGATACCATAATCCAAACTCTTATGTACCTTTGAGATATATAAAAACCCTCTTCACTGCCATAACATGTGATTCCTTTGGTGCATCTTGAAACCTTGCAACCTATCCAACTTCCTGCATCACATCCCGTCTAGGAGTTGTCACATAGAGTAACCTTCCAATCATTGATTTGTATTGTCTCTGTCTCTGTATAGGAGTATTGACTGGTTTGAAATATTCCATTTCAAAAATTTTAGCATTTCTCTGATATACTTGTTCTAAGAGATGAAGATACCTATGTTTCTTTGGCATATTTGTAGTCCCAAAAATAACGAAAAATGTTCAAGTATTGACATATCGAACTCATTTTTCATGTCATTGGAAAATTTATGACTCATCTTGTCATCATCACTTCCAAAAATAATATCATCAACATAAACTTCAATTATCATGATACTATCTTGATTTACCTTCATGTAGAGATTTTTCTCTGCATTTCCTTTCCTGAACCCTTTCTATTGTAAGTACCTATCTAGTCTTGAATACCATGCTTTGGGGGATTGTTTGAGACCATATAGTGCCTTATTCAACATGCAAACATAATTTTCCCGTTTTGACAACTAAAATCCTTATGGTTTCTCGATGTATACTTCTTCTTCTAACTTTCAATTTAGAAAGAATGACTTTACATCCATCTAATACACCTTTATATTTTTGGAACATACATAAGCTACAATCAACCTGATTGCTTCCATTATGGAAACTGGGTCAAAGGTCTCTTCAAATTATATACCTTCAACCTGAGAGTATCCTTTACATACCAATATTTATTTGTTCCTAGTAACCTGTCCATCCTCGTTGAATTTGTTTATGAATACCCACTTTGTACAAATCACGTTTTTGTTCTTCTTCCTTGGAACAAGTTCCCATGTATTATTCTTCTATATCTGATCCAATTCTTCATTCATAGATTTGATCCAGTATTCATCATTATTGTCTTCTTCAAAACTACTTGGATCAATTGTGGATAATGGTTCTAAGTGTTGTTGTTCTGGTGAACGTATTCTTCTTCGGGCTTCAAATCCTGCATCTTTATTCCCAATTATCTGTTCTACTAGATGATTTTTATGTACTTGTCTACTAGGTGTCTTTAGAGGTGCCTAAATATCTTGTTTCCCTTTCTCTCTCTTTGACTGCTCTTCTTCTTCATCTACTTCTTAGTCTTTCAAATCTTCTTCATGATATCATTCCAATGAATCCTTACATGATTCTTTTTTCCTTCGTCTATATGTTTCATCAATCGTCACATTGATGCTTTCCACTATTCTATTGATTCTTATATTGAATAATTTTTATTCTTTTCTTTTTCTTGAGTACTCAACTAGTATTCCTTTATCAAATCTAGAGTCAAATATTCCAATCCTTTTTTTGGATTACTGAGAGGGGGAGTGAATCAGTAATAGCGCAATTGTAATCCTTTTTATCCAAATAAACCAAGTGTTATATCAATGTAGACTTATTTTCCAATAATGAGCAATAAGAAATGAACAATCACACATATACACAGTACACCAGTATTTTATGTGGAAACCCAAATCGGGAAAAAACCACGGAATTGTTTTTCTTATATGTCTTGAAGAATTATATTCATTGGAAGCACCATCTTCCTTTGTTTTCCAGCTGCAACTGGAAGGAGGCTCCAACCCCCTAGCTTCTCAGGATACAACTTGAGGGAAGCTCCAACTCCCCAGTTCTCTGGCTACAACCCCTTATTTTCTCCATCTACAACCGGAAGGTGGATACAACCACCTGTCCTTGCCCAATCCTACCACCCTGAAGTAGAATGATGGAACCACTGTCAACCTGTCACTGTGAGATATAGTGGTGTACAACTGTATCAACCTGTACCACTGACCTATATCCAATCTATACAACTACCCTGCAATCAATCTATACCTGAACTGAACATGTATCTACAAATATACAACATGTACGCGACCTGTAGTGATGCATCCCATGTATGTATGTGCCCTATCTGTTATGAAAGCAGTGTATGTATGCACCCTATCTATTATGCAGCCTGCGTATGCCTTCTGAAAACTAGGGTTTCCCTTTTCTTGAAAACTTCTGACCTTCTGTAACTTCTTTCACATAGATCTATAAACTGTCACTGTATCCAGACTATAACTATATCATGTGTATGCATCCTCATACATAACCTTTAATCAAGGAAAGTATGTCTCTCTCTAGTTATAGGTATGTGTAATCATGAACAAGTATAATATCCATCACATGATCTTAGTCATCAAACCCTTTCTAATATTCAACTTCTCAATACATCAACCACTACACAAATACAAGCTCTCAACCATGTACCATAAATACCCTTAGCCATATGCCAAGAAATACAAAATGTGCCTCAACAAAAAGTATCAATTATAAATATACCAGCATTGTATTTCTGTATATTTGAATTATACAGAAGATCCCATGTAGTCACTAGTCTCTCTAGGGATAATTCTCAAATATCCATTGCCATTCCTCATGCATACATCAAAATCCAACTATTCATAGAAATAAGACATACCTTTTGAACCAATGGATGGATCTGGTGTATCCTGGGATCTTGATCTCATAATCTTGAACCTCTTCACCTTCATCTCTTCAAGTTTCCATGAATTTACCAACATGTACGCACCTTGTACACAGACAACCCGCATATAAATCAGCATGTACGCACCTTGTACACAGACAGCTCGTGTATAACTTGGCATGTGCGCACCTTATACATAGACAGCCTGCATACACCTCAGAAAATAGGGTTTTGCTGTAATTCCGAGAATTTCTCCAACAACCCTTCATTCTACCTCAGACGTTTGCCACTTCATATGTATCCACAAGTATTTACAAGAAGTTTTACACAAGAAAATAGATATACAATATGTACAAGTGTGTGTATAATGAGTGAGCTTTGCCTCTTATTTATATATTCATGTATTCTTACACTTTCCTTATTTTAGGGCTTCTTCATTTAAAATACTTTCTTTTGCAAAGCACTTTGACCCTTAGGGGATTATATGAGACTCATGAGGGTTCTCTAACTTCATATGGTCATAACTCTCTAACCATGAGGAGTTATGTGAAATTCCACATACCACCAAAAATGGCATGACAAACACTATCCATCTAGGATAGTTTCACTCACAAATTCACTATCCTTCATATCATTATTCCTAAAATAAGAATGGGTTCTCTCACTCCGCAAAGTGTCTTCCCATGAGGGATTTCACCATAAGGGGACCACTTTGGAGTTCATCCATTTTTACTTCTTATCAACCATGACAAGACAATAATGAGTCAACTTTACATCAAACAATATTGGGTCCATTACCCAAACCTTTTGCTATGGGGATTTCTTCAAGGGTTGACATCAATGACAACCAACCTTAATC
>SNQJ01S0029719.1:133707-149019 GCA_010110895.2 Picea sitchensis | reverse complement strand
TCTTCGAGGGGGCAACCTCCTTTTACCCCACTTAAATGTTCAAGTACAAGATGATTCAAAATGAAAATGTCTCCTTGGTATATATAGGAGACTAGGAGGTATAATTACAACTAATAGCCTAAAGTCGACATAAATAAAATAACGTTACTAATATAATATGCCCCAATTAAGGGGTAATGAGCCAATATTAGGGTTTAACAAGTTCTCTCTGCACACACTCCTTGCGCTTGACTAGAATCATGATGGCTATCTTTCAACACTTCATCCGAGTGTTTTCCTGGTGCACTCCTTGCACAGGTCTTCCTCCTCCTTGAGATTCAACTGCTTGGACCTCAAAGGTCTTTGTCCCTTTCTCTCCTCAAAGGGATACAAGTGCTCTCTTGGTAACTGTTGGGCACTTTAATTGTCTAATTGAATGGAAAATCAAAGTGTTCAATGTGAATTGTCAACCCAGGGAAGTTTGTTATTTCAAGATAATTCTGCACAGTCTATGCTAGATTATGAAAATATCTCTAATCTAATTGCAGTAGGTAAGTTCTTTTAACAAAATCAAACAAACAATATTACTAGCACAATTGTGCTGATACAACTGGAGTGCTATAGAATTAAAATCATAATTGCAATCTAAACTGATGAATCTACAAAGATCATGAATTGCCTACCTTAATCTAACTTTCAAATTTACTTTTGCAGGAATAAATTCTATACTATTTCAGAAGGGAAATCTACTTATTGCAAGAAGCTACTTCACACTTTTAATTCTCCAAAATGAGATTTTAACCTAATGTAGAAAAGAAGAAAAGCAGTTCTCCAACCATGTTCAACAACTGACTCCTAATTCTCATGAGACAAGTTTATGCACATTTACCAAGAAGGAACTAAACTATAACAACAGTTGTATTCAGAAATATCTAATAGTTAAACCATTTGCAATAAAAATGAGTAAGTCTAGAATTCGAAACAGAGGGGAATCAGTGAGGAAGGTGGGCCCTTTCCTTCTCACTGAATCCACTCAAAAGATAGGTTACAGTCGCTAAAGAAATTCAATCCACTTCTTCATTCAATTGCCAAAAAGATGTATGTGTACAATAATCATTCCTTTCTTTAGTTCCAACAAAAAGACTAACAACCCTTTACATTACAAAAGCTCTACTATTTAAAGTCAGAGTCAATCAGTTGTTCAAAAACAGAGCAGTCCCGAGAATCCATGATTATCAGGCTATTCATTAGATAACATTAATACCAAATCTTGAGTTCTCCTTCATCAACATCGTGGGCCAGCATTCTAATCAGTAGGTGTTGCAGTAGTTGTATCACAGCAGGACTGGTGGTGTTTGTTGTAACAACTTCCAATATTAACAAGCTTATGTCGTAGAAGTTGTGTAACAACTTCTAGGATTGATGGGCATTCGTTGCAGAAGTCCTGTAACAACTTCCAGGAATTGCGCATAGCTGTGACAACAACGAGGTTCTCGAAATGGGATGTTCTAACACTTTGATCATTAGTTAAATTATTTCATGGGTAAAATATGTGAACGTTATCAATTAAACATGCTAAGTAAATGAAAACATAAGAGCAAGATGAATAGTTCGTACCTTGGGAAAAAGGGTCTTGGTGCTCATTATAATAGTCATTTAGCTTAGGAATGAGAAGGTTGAATGATCAAAAGGTGTAGTGAAAAAGGGACAATTCAGGGTCCTAACATACCCCCCAACTAAAGACATTGCATGTCCTCATGCAAAACACATTCAAACCATATTTTGTAGCTGAAGTAGATCAGTATCTCCTCCAGTGCAAAATTGTGAAGAGAAATTTCTAAGTGCTGGTAATGAAGAATTCTCTGTAGAAAAGAAAATCTGTTGAGTCAACAATCTGTTTGGGTTTCTTTATGCTTGAGAACAAGATCAATTTGAGTTGCTTGAGTAACAACTCATGGAGAAAACAAAGGTTCTTGTTTGCAAGCTGCTGGTATACCAGGAGCTAATTTATGACGATGATATCTCCTTTGTTTTACTGATTTTTGTGTAGCAGGAAATCCTTGTTCATTCTTGATTGATACATTGTTGGTCCTGTAGCAATTGGAACTTTGACTACCTCATATCCTACCTCATAGTAAATGTTTCCACACTCAAAACACATTAGTTCTTTGTTTTTGCCCAAAACAACTTTTGTCAGTGCTAGGATGTCCATGGTTATCCCCTCTGGATTCTTTTGTCGGGCTGTTGGCACCTCTTGTTTCAGGGTTTTTAATTCATCCTTGAGGTTAGAATTCTCTGTTATTAGTGCAAAAATCCTGAAATTCTCTGTATTCTTGATCTTTTTCTCGATTTGGGCAAACAATTGGGAAAGTGGTACATCCTCAGCATGTTGTGGAGATGATTCTTGTGTAATAGATGTGTCCGTTAGTATTGGTTCTTATGGATCAGCCTCGACATGGATAGTTGATTCTTGTGGAACATCTGTGTCTTTTAGGACTGGTTCTTGTGGGGCAGTCTCGACATTGTCAGTTGGTTCCAATATGACTAGCTTTGGTAGGACAATCTTCTGTGGAGAAGCTAGTTCTGGTGTAACAACTGTATTTGTCAGGACTGGTTCTTGTGGATCAATATCGACGTGGATAGTTGATTCTTATGGAACTGTCTCTACATCAACCATAGGGAATAGTGGACGAAGACTAGGAACGACCTGCTCCATATCTTGTCTTCCAATTGCAGCTTCGACAAACCTGGTGGACCTGGTTTTTCTCCTGGGTAAAGTAGAAATAAAAGTAGTGGTTTGCTTCTTCGTTGTTGGAGGAGGAACATGTTGTTCTTACTCAAGCACACAAGGAGGATATTCTGGTATATTGGGGTCTGTGATGATCTAGATATCGTCAACAGACATGGGATGCGCAGAATCATCAGGCAACACCGATGATTCTGCTGCAAATTGAGTACATTCATTTTGAAAGGAAAAGATAGTTTCCTGCAGTTCTGGGCATAAGGTAAAACCTGATATTTGTACCCTTGGAGAATTCTCTGTTGCAGTAGCCAGAGGGTTATGAGTTGATGTTGATCCAATTTGATCAATGGATCTCTGAGGTTTTCCTTTGAATGGACGTTTCCTTTTCTATGAAGATGCACAGGTAATGCTAGTAGGTGCTTAATTGACTGTAGTAGTAATAGGAGAATCCTGTGTGATTGCAACAACAATAGGAGGGGTCTATGTGATAGTTGGTGCCTCAGCAGAGGGGGTAAGCGGTCTTGATGTTCTAGTGGATTATGTTATCCTTGCTCACTTTTTAGGTAATGCAGAGGTAGAAGCAGGGTGTTTCTTGTTAGAGGTAGGGGGTTGAATTTCAATAATCGGTGTATCAACCAAGTGCTTTGATTGTGGTCGAGCGGTTGGCTCTTCATCTATTTGTTTGTCCACAACTACAGGCTGTTGTAATGAAAAGTCATCGAGGTTTGTCTGATTGATGCCAGGATGGCTTTGGGTCACACGGTTTATTTTCTGAGTCGTCTTACGCACAACGACAATAGGTGTTTGGACTGCTGTTGCAGCTGAGGGTAGAGGCTCTGGAAGAGGTCCATGGGTTGTAGTTTCAAGGACTGGTGCAATCCTTTCTGGATTTACAGACTATGGTTGGGCTACTGCAGCAGGTAATGGGTTATTGAAAATGCCCATGCCTCTTCGAATTAATAGGCCAATGAGTCTGTGATTAGAAACACAGTTCTTGGGGCTCTTGGATTTTTTTACAAAACGAGCCATGTTCTGCAATGATTGTAGGAGAGAATAAGGAATGTTTATCAATTTCTGATGTTGCAGATGTGATAATAAGATGAAATCAGAAAAATAAACAACTTGGTATTGGCCTTTTCAGGTGATGTACCTTTTAAGAAATTCTACAACTTTCTCCCATGGCTCTGGTAAGGAATTGACGTCTACACCTCTGGCCTTGGTCTGAACTCACTCAGTGTTGACGAGGAACCCCTTATGTGCATCCGGGAGATGTGTTTTTCTATTAAACCATCGGTCTCCTGTCCTTGGCAACCCTATTACAACAACAATGCTTGCTTCTATTACTAGAATCCTTACCCCATTCACCATTGAATACCCTTCAGTAATATTTTGACTAAACTCCAATACCTCGTCCTCACTAAACTCTTTCAACTTCTTAAAATATGATATCCAGCTTGCCTAAAGAAATATTTGGTAGGCCTCTGGGTGTAGCAGCAAACTGTCAAGAGTTGTGGGTTCATGTCTCACAGTTGATCCTCCCATGATGTTTCTTGAGAGTTATAGGCACGCAGGAGGAGAAACTATCACGTAAATCAGAGACGCAATAAGCTTGAATGTGATTTGCAGTGAGAATACAGTGTCTTAGTTAAAATAATGTGGGTGGAAAGGTGGTGGAGGTGTGTATAAACTTCAGAATGAACGACTAGATTTACATTCCCCCCANCCCCCCCCAACTAAGTGGATTGGCTCCAGGTGTAACCGGTTAGTAAATAGGAAATCATGCTTTTAGATCTTCATTACTTTAACACGTAGGATTAATCACGTACCTCAAATATTATCGCACATAATGACCTGTCAGAGTAACCGCACAATCTAACCGCCGTTGGAATGGCATGTAATAGCTGGTCATGATGAAGGAGCGTGAGAGAAATGACAACTTGTGCAGATTCATAGTCCTTACTGTAGTGAGCCAACTGGATATCGCCGAATGTGAAGTTATGTCATAATGAAGCAACACTTTTAGATAGAAAGCATCAACATTGTCTAATCAGAGGTGCTGTTGCACGGAAGATTGGAGGGCTAGAGCCACAGCATCAACAAAAATAAAGAGTGAAGTGGAAAAAAAGAACAACAGTAATTAGTGTATCAAGAGGTTCATTTTCAAAAATGTCGGAGGTAGGTGCAATAGCGTTGAGATTGAAAAATTTATTGAAAAAAAGGTGGAACAACATTGGAATCAACCAATTTATCGAAAAAAGGTGTAACAACATTGAAATCGACCAATTAATCAGGGAAAGGTGTAACAGCATTGAAATTGACCAATTCATCAGAAAAAGGTGTAACAACATTGATAGCGGTCAATTCATCGGAAAAAGGTGTAGAAACATTGAAATCGGCCAAATGCTACCTTACTTCGATTCTAGGAAGTTTTTCAAATTCCATGAACTCATCGTTTCCTTCTGTTCAACAATCTACCTGCACACACAGAATCACTTGATACCTTCCAAGGCTTTATTAGCATAGTATAGAAAATAGAAAAAATTCAACTAAAAACAGAGAAATGCAAATTTTGCTGAGATTATTTATATACAAAGTCTAAGCAAAAGAAGTCCTAAAGTTCAGAAGGGGAAGGAGCAAGCTCCTTTCTGTTTAAGATTTGATAATCTGTATCAGCTGTACAACTAGATTTGAATTCTACCTTGGATAGTGGATGTTGATACAGACGCAGGCAATGACCATTTGCATGTAAGTGTGTATTGGATCCATCAATAGTAATCAACCAGACTGTCCCATTGGGAAAGACTGTGTCTACCTCATAAGGCCCTAGCCATCGTGTACATAGTTTACCTTGAAATTCTTTAAAGCGTGAATCATTCAACATGGCCCAATCTCCTTTCTAGAATAATTTCTTTTTAATGATTCGGTCATGCCATTTTGTTCTTTGTTGTTGAATCATTGTGGTTTGATGGATGACATCCAAACACTTTTCATCAAGCTCATTGAGCTGCTGCAGTCTGTATTTTTGTGCCATTTTCAAGTCGAGGTTGACTGTTGATGGAGTTCTTAAGGTTTTGATTTCGAATTCAATTGGAAAAACAAGGCCTTTTCCATATACCAGCTCGTAAGGAGAAAAACTAGTTGTGCTCCTCCAAGTAGTTCGGTAAGCCCATAGAGCTTCATGCAGTCTGCCAGACTAGTCCTTACGATTTTCTCTCATTGTTTTAGTAAGAATGGCTTCGATAACTTTGTTGGTGCTTTCCACTTGGCCATTGCCTTGTGGATGGTATGGAGAAGCTATTCTATGTAAAACATGATATTTACTGAGTAGAGCCTCAAATTTATGTGATGTGAAAGGGGGTCCTCCATAAATGAATAGTTCTCTGGGAACGCCAAACCTAACAAATATATTTTCAAACAAGAATGCTAAGACAACCTCTTCTGACACTCTGATAAGTGCTTTTGCCTCCACCCACTTGGTCATGTAATCTATACAGACCAATATATATACTTTCTGGTTGGAAGGTGGGTGCATGGGTCCTACAAAATCCATGGCCCATCTCTTAAAAGGATCTAAAACTACCTGAGGATGGAGTGGCATCTCATCCTTGTGAGTTGGCTCATCCATGTGTTGGCAACTGTCACAAGATTGGACATAATTCTTGGCATCTTGAAATATGTTGGGCCAATAATAACCCATCCTTAAAATTTTATGCTCGGTAATTTTTGCAGCAAAATGACCCCCACAAGGGCCATCATGGCAAGCTTTCAGCAGATCATAAATCTCATCATCCCTCACACATCTCTTGATTTCTTGGTCCAGGACTGTGTAGAAGAGGTATCCTCCTATCCAACTGTACCTGGCACTATTTTGAATAATTTTCCTTCTTTCCCTAGGAGATAGATGGGGAGGTACCTTCCCTGCAACTAGATAATTAACAATGTCTGCATACCAAGGTGAGTGAGTAGATACTGCAAAAAAATGTTCATCAGGAAAGGAATCGTCTATAGGTGAATTATCATCATTTATAAGTAATCTTGAGAGAAAATCAACAACCACATTTTCTTTTCCTGGTCTATCCACTATAGTGATGTCAAATTCTTGCAGTAGTAACAACCACCTTATCACTCGGGCATTAGTAATAGGTTTCTTCATTAGATAATGTCTGAATTTATTGATTGCATATACTACTGCCAAGAATTCTCTTTCAGTAACTGTGTAATTTAATTTAGCGGGAGCCATGTTCTTTTTGATATAGTAGATAGCGTAGGGTTCTTTGTCCTCCTGTTGCCCTAGTACTTCACCAATTGCAGTGTCTGAGGCATCTGAAGAAATTTGAAAAGGCAGAGCCCAATTGGGCCCTCTCAAGATGGGAGTTGTAGACAATATTTGTTTAAGATCTGCAAAAGACAATTCACAGTCGTCAGTCCAACAAAAGTTAACATCTTTTGTTAGTAAGAAAAACAATGGAGAGGCAAGTTTAGAGATTTTTTTTATGAATCTCCTGTAATACCCAGCATGTCCTAAGAAACTTATTACCTCTTTTTGAGTTGATGGAGTTGGAATATCCAAAATTACCTGGATTTTGGCTGGATCTACCTGAATTCCTGCATAAGAGATGAAGTGTCCCAACACTACCCCTTCGCGCATCATCATATGGCACTTTTTTGTACTTAAAGAAAGATGAGTCTGTTTACATATTTTGAGCATTTTATCCAGATTAGACAAAGCGTCTTCAAAATCAGTCCCATAAGGTGTAAAGTCATCCATGAATATTTCCATACAGTCATTCACCATATCAGAGAAAATACCAACTACAACTCTCTGGAAAGTGGTTAGTGCATTACACAAGCCAAATGGGAGAACCTTGTAGGAAAATGTTCCCCAAGGGCTGGTAAAGGTGGTCTTATCTTAGTCTTGTGGGGAAATTTGTATCTGGTTATAGCCACTGAATCCATCTAGGAAAGAAAAATATTTTTTTCCGGCTAGGTTATATAAAACTTGATCAATAAATGGTAGAGGGAAATGATCCTTCTGCGTTGCCTTATTCAGGGCTCGGTAGTCCACACATTCTCTCTACTTACCATTCTTTTTAGGCACAATAACCAATGGTGATACCCACTCATTTTCTGATATAGGATAGATGAATCTGGCATTGAGAAGTTTCTGAAGTTCTTCTTTAACAATTTCTTTAAGGTTTGGGTTCATCCTCCTTTGCGGTTGGCAAATGGGTCAACATTCTTCTTTGATGTATGTATGGTGGGTGCATAGCTCAGAGGGGATGCCTTTTGATATCCATGTAATCCCATGCAAACGATTCTTTATGTTCAATCAGTAAATTCATCAGTCGATGAGTTTCAGCACTGGAGAGATCATGATTGATGTTCAAGGTTTTTCCAGGTTCGATTTCCACAACGACGCTCTTGGAACTGATTGTAGGAAATAATTCAGCTGTTACTATTTCATCATCTGTTGTTACAATGTTTTCTGTTACAGTGACTGTTGTTACAACTGAATCACTCTGATTGTTAGCAGTTTCTGAGAACATTTCCGAGTTCATTTCTTCCTGGGCCATAGGGTCAAAAAATATGATCAATTAGTGGTGCATGTGCTATGTAACAACAGAGGGGTCACAAATAAAACAATTGATTAACTCATCCTCTGTCTCATCCTTGAAACTTAGGGCCTTTCCTATAGTTAGCACATGCATAACACTTTCAGCCTCAGTGTCCATCCATAGAGAGTTTTTAGTTTTTGCACTGGGTGTAGCATGAGGATACAGGGTAAGTTTTTTTGTGTCATAACCATCAGAGATGGTCATAGAACCAGATTAGCAACCTATGAAGGCATCAACTGTTGCTAACCATGGTCATCCCCAAATTAGAGGATGGCCTCCTAGACTCGATTTGGGTTGTAACACGACAAAATCAGCAGGATACTCCCATGAGTCTACTGAAATAACTAATTCATCGATTACTCCTTCTGGTCTGATGGTAGAGTGATCAGCTAATTCTAGAACAGTAGTAGTAGGTCAGATTTTTGTTTCAAGTTGTAGCAACTGCGTGGTTTCTATTGGCATGATGTTAATTGTTGCCCCTAAATGAACTAGTACATGCTGAATAGATTTCTGTTCAATTTTAACTATGATGGTAGGGTTTCCTGGATCGCCATATTTAATAGGTGGAGTTTTGCCTAGCATTAGCTAAGACAAATCCCCCACTACATGCACTATGAGGGGATCTTTAGGTTTTCGTCCAGGTTTTCTGATACAGAGATCCCTCATAGTCTTAGCATAAATAGGGACATCCCTTATTGCTTGCAGTAGTGGAATATTAATGTGCAGATTTTGCAATTCTCCAAGGAGATTGAAAGATGGTAATTCCATAGGCTTTATAATTTTCAGTCTTTCAGGGAATGGTGGGTCTGTTGTTTCTAGAATCGGTTGGTCAATTTATTCTATATCAGCAGATGGTCTCTCCCCTGATTCCTTATCTGATTCTAAAGATGGAGCATCTTCAACTATTGGATCAACTATTCTCCCTGATCTTAAGTGAATTTCATCACAAGGCATAAGAGTAATAGATAAGGCTGGCACATTAAGTATGTCTATGTTCTGGACGACCTTATTATTTGGGTTTGGGTTAGGTTGCACAGGCATCTGAGGTCATAAGGGAGGATTGTTTGGTGAGTTATTGGGAGGAAATATCAGTTGTTGTTGCTCGTATGGGGGTTAGAACTGTTGTTGAAAGAAGTTTGGTTGGTGTTGGCTTGGATAATTGAGTTGTTGTTGAGGACCTCTCCCATATGGGTTCCATTTCCCATAGTGATTCGGTTGTTGGGGCATAGGTAACCATGCATTTGGATCCTGATAAGAGGGTAGCATTTGATTTGGAGGGGGGGCATTAGACTGGCCATATGGTAGCTGATTGTTCCAATAATTAAATGCTAGAGGAGAGAATTGAGAATTCATACCTTCAACTCTTGGTTGCCATTGTCTCCTTTTTGTAATTAGATAGGTAGCCTCTGCCTCCTCACTAGTTGCCTTCATTGATGCTTTTAACCCTGGTAGAGAAGGACATTGGTCAGTGGCATGGTCTAATTCACAAATAAGGCATACCTAGACACTGTTCAGTGGGCAGTCCCTTGGTGGATGTTTCTTCCTACATTTTGGATAGAAAATGCATAATACTTGGTCTGGTTCTGCTTGTTTTTGCTTGACCTGCAAAGTATCCATTTGTGAGGCAAAAGAGTTAATCATCTCTATTTTGAAACTTTCTAACACATTACATGTTTCTTTTTTTGTTGCTCCTCCATTTGTTGATTTCTGTACCCTTGAAAAAGTAGTATCCTTGGTATTTGACTTATTCTTTGTAGATCCTCGAGAACATCTTTAGTAGAGGTCTACAATGTCCTCATAGGATTCCTTAGATATATCTCCTTTACCAAGCATATTCAACATATCTAAGCAATATTCTCTAACTCCTTTGAGCAAAATGGTTTTCAGAATGTCCTTACTCACATCCGGATGGCCAGACCACTGTAGATTGTATTGGACTCGCTCCACAAAGTCTTCAAGGGTCTCGTCCTCCTTCTGTGACATTTTGAACAGCTCCTCTTTGCGTTCCCTTGTTCGACATTAGTCTTGGTATTTGTGTAGGAAAAGATGCCTCATTTGTATCCATGTTGAAATGTTTTCCCCTCCAAGGCTCATGAACTATCTTAATGCATTTCATTTTAATGTGGTTGGAAACAGTTTGAGCTTCTGCGCAGTGGTAGTGTAGTCATAGCTTCTACACAAAATGTCAAATTCAAACAGAAACTCATCCAGATCTTCAATAGATAATCCATGAAAATTTGGGAGAGCCGAGAGAGGTATGTTTTTCATAGTATCCATTCCTCGTGTGGGAACATCAGAAATAGGAAAAACCAGGGTAGAGATAGTGTTTTCATTGTTTACCTGATCCTCGTTGTTCTGTGGATTCTCTTGGTAGAGCTCTTCTTCATTATCCCCTTGATTCTCGATATGTTCTCTCTCCCTCCACTCAATATGAACAACATCCCACTCTTACTTAGTAACTATTTGACCATTGATCTGATAAACAACTTCTTCTAGGTTTTCTCGGTTCAAGGCTATACTACCTTGATCCTCAATGTTCTCCAGTGTTTCTTTCTGATTTGTTTGTGACAAATCTTCAGCTTTGCTTTCAGCTACAACTTAAGCTTCAGCCCTTGATGAGAATGATGTTTCGAGAGGGGGTGTTTCTGCTAACTGTAGATCACGTCCTCTTGGAGGATTGGCAGGGAAAAAAATGGATCCTGAAGAAGAGTCTGCTCTGGCTATAATCTCATCAACAATGTTTTGTGTTTCCAGTATGTTAGGATTTCTTCCTCCACGTCCTTCGGTGCCTGCAATGTTAGTATTTTGGGGGGTTCATTCTCACGTTTGGTGATTCATGCAGACTATTCATTCCTAAAAAAAAACTAATGTGATTACCAAAATCTACAATTATCTTCCTTGGCAATGGTGCCAAAATGTTGGGCACTTTAATTGTCTAATTGAATGGAAAATCAAAGTGTTCAATATGAATTGTCAACCCAAGGAAGTTTGTTATTTCAAGATAATTCTACACAGTCTATGCTAGATTATGAAAGCATCTCTAATCTAATTGCAGTAGGGAAGTTCTTTTGACAAAATCAAACAAACAATATTGCTAACACAATTGTGTTGATACAGCTGGAGTGCTATAGAATTAAAATCATAATTGCAATCTAAACTGATGAATCTACAAAGACCATGAATTGCCTACGAATCTAATTTTCAAATTTACTTTTGCAGGAAGAAAGTCTATACTATTTCAGAAGGGAAATATACTTATTGCAAGAAGCTACTTCACACTTTTAATTCTCCAAAATGAGATTTTAACCTAATACAAAAAAAGGGGAAAAGTAGTTCTCCAACCATGTTCAACAACTAACTCCTAATTCTCATGAGACAAGTTTATGCACATTTACCAAGAAGGAACTAAACTGTAACAACAGTTGTATTCAGAAATATCTAACAGTTAAACCATTTGCAATAAAAATGACTAAGTCTAGAATTCAAAACATAGGGGAATCGGTGAGGAAGGTGTGCCCTTTCCTTCTCACTGTATCCACTCAAAAGATAGGTTACAATCGCTAAATAAATTCAATCCACTTCTTCATTCAATTGCCAAAAAGATGTCTGTGTACAATAATTGTTCCTTTCTTTAGTTCCAACAAAAATACTAACAACCCTTTACATTACAAAAGCTCTGCTATTTAAAGTTAGAGTCAATCAGTTGTTCAGAAACAAAGTAGTCCTGAGAATCCCCAATTCTCAGGATATTCGTTAGATAACATTAATACCAAATCTTGAATTCTCCTTCATCAACATCGTGAGCCAACATTCTAATCAACAGGTGTTACAACATTCATATCATAGAAGGACTGGTGGCGTCTGTTGTAATAGCTTCCGAGATTAACAGGCTTCTGCCATAACAGTTGTGTAACAACTTCCAGGATTGATGGGCATCCATTGCAGAAGTCCTGTAACAGCTTCTAGGAATTGCGCATAGCTGTGACAACAACGAGGTTATTGAAATGGGATGTTCTAACACTTTGATCATTAGTTAAATTATTTCATGGGTAAAATATGTGAACGTTATCAATCAAACATGCTAAGTAAATGAAAACATAAAAGAAAGATGAATAGTTTGTACCTTGGGAAAAAGGGTGTTGGTGCTCATTATAATAGTCATTTAGCTTAGGAATGAGAAGGTTGAATGATCAAAAGGTGTAGTGAAAAAGGGACAATTCAGGGTCCTAACAATAACTTCTTCTCAAGCACACCTTGCTGAACCTACAGAGTATTCAACAACTCTGTGAGTGTCTTCCCCTGGACATTTCCCTTATCTCTGAACTCGAAATAGAGTTCTTCCTTCGTACACTCCATGCACTCACTCGATTCCCTCATGGAAGAGCTCTACATAATACTCAATGATTTTGTCTCCCTGAACTCGAAACAAAGTTCACCTATGCCCTCCTTTCACTCACTCGATTCCCTCATGGCATAGCTTTGTTGAAAAGTCAACAAGAAACATGTGTCTAATTTACTTTTCCCTTAAATAAATTGGACAATAAATATTAATCTATTAT
Organism: Picea sitchensis; assembly: GCA_010110895.2. Lineage (NCBI taxonomy): Eukaryota > Viridiplantae > Streptophyta > Pinopsida > Pinales > Pinaceae > Picea > Picea sitchensis. The sequence continues at coordinate 136,123 of SNQJ01S0029719.1, read as the reverse complement.
CTCATAATTACTTGAAATAATTAACTGAAATGGAAAATCAATTAACTATGGGAAATTTGAGTTCAAAGGTTGGTTGGTAAGACATGGAGGTGACTTGAAGTTGTAACAGGGTTATAAGTGTAGTTATGAGAGTTGTGAAGTAGTTTAACTCAGTTAAGTGAGTTAAGCCTAGTTGTACTAGTTGTAACTAAACTTACACTAGTGAGATTTCAGTGAATTAATTATTAATTAATTCAAAATCAATGAACTCACATGCAACTAAAGATTTACCACGATTAACTACATGCATGTTAGATCCAGTGGAGACCTAGTTTAGATAATAGGTGAAAGGGAAAGTTTGGCTATAAGTTGCGATTTGAGTGAAGTGCACTCATGAAATCACACATGCAGTCGATATGCTCATGAGCATGTGGAAACTAGGCATTTCAAATTCATTGTGAGAATTATATTTGCAAGGATTGTGCAGAGGAGGCAGGCTGGCAGGGGACAGAATATTGGCACATGAATTTGTCAATTTTTGTATGATAGTGTGAGACAATTGTATTGTACTGAGAGCTCTTGGATTAAAGTTTTGTATGAGAATGTTTCATGATCCATGATATACATAATATATGATAGTGGGGTTTTTAGCTTTACGCTTTCCCACAAAAACTTATGTGTTATGTGTTCTTGATATTTCACTTTGTGATCGTGGTTTAAATTTCCACAAGAATATTAGTAGAAGCAATTTCGTATTTAACAGTTGCATATAATTGTTAGATCGAGAGAATTGCAGGAAATACATTAAGTGTATTGAAATTTCTACATGGTATCAGAGCCACGGAGCCATGAAAGTGAGTGCGAAAATAATAGTATTTTCATAGGTCCCGTCTCTAGCAGGGTGTGAACCTTAGTACTGAAAACTTCTCACATTTCTGAGAGAATAAATTCTCGCACCCTACTCAAAGGAGAGGTGCAAACTTCCTTGGGATTCTCGTAGGCTGCTTAAAGGAGAGGTGCGAACCTCCCTCAACCCACAATGCATTACAGTGAAAACTCTCTCTTAAGGTTCATAGGCTATACACTGGTGAGGTGTGAGCTTCCGTCAAGCTAGTAACTGGTCAGGTGCGAACCTCCCAGGGCAAAAAGGATTGCAACAGTTGAGTTTGTGGTTGAATAAAATTTGAATTTGCAGAAGGAATTTATTGGTGATACAGTTGATTCAAGATTGAAATGTCTTTTAATGGCTTGAGGTTGGAGTATGCACTCAAGGGTAGCTCAAACTACATTTCTTGGAAGGATAGGATGGAAGCAATACTCAAATGCAATGGCTTGAAGGAATTCATTGACAAAGATGTTCCTAAGCCGGATGCAACAGACATTGCAAATCTTGAAGCATGGCAAAAGAAAGTGGCAAAGGCAAGTATGATTATCTTGGAGGGAGTACGAGATCACATTGTCTCAAGTCTCCATGGGAAAGCCACACTACATGCAATGTGGAAGGTTTTGATGGATCTGTTCCAGAACAGTAGCAACCATAGGAAATTGGCGCTCAAATATAAACTCAGGAAGATCAAGATGGAGAAGGGCGACTCCATTCCAAATATCTCACGAAGTTTGTCCAATGTTAGGATGAACTTGGAAGTGTGGGAATAACAGTTGTTGTTGATGGTTTGGTGAGCTTGGCTTTCCTAGGACTTCTGAAGAGTTGGCACAGTTATCAAGACTCTGTCAATGGACGGGAAACATTTCCAGATTGGGAACAACTATGGTTGGATCCAGTGCAAGAGGAGTTAAGGCGAAACACCAGAGATGGATCTTCATGAAAGCATGATGATGAAGAGGATTGTGCTTTGACTGCCAAGGCAAGGAAAGGGAAAGGGAATAAATTCCATTCAAAATCCGAGTCTAAAGTCAAGAAGTTGGATTTGTCCAAAGTGAAGTGTTTTCATTGTTACAAACATGGGCATCTCGCTACTAACTGTCCGCAGAAGAGGAAGAACAAGACGGTTGTTGGAGCTGAAACTGGTGAGGCTATTGTCTCGCAATTTGAACTTGACTTCTTGTTGATCGCATGCATGGATTTAAGTGCATCGGGATTGGTGTGGTATTTGGATAGTGGCGCTTCCTACCACATGATGGGAGATAAAGATTCTTTCAGTGACTTGGCGGAGAAAGATCTTAGAATGCATATAGAGATGGGAAATGATGGATGATACAATGTGACTAGTATTGGTACCATTACTGTTGGACAACTGAGAGGGNGGGGGGGGGGTGAATCAGTTGTTACCGTTCTTAAACAATCATGCTTCTTTTAAACTCTTTGCTGAAACACTAAATGATGATCACAATAATGCAGGGGAATAAACAATGGCATATTCAGTATCAGTCACACATATGAGAAACACAGAGACAGATATTTCCTGAGGAAACCCAT
>SNQJ01S0029719.1:122960-133697 GCA_010110895.2 Picea sitchensis | reverse complement strand
TGTTACCATCAATGCCAAAGGGGGAGATTGTTGGAAAATGTTTAACAGGTAGCATATGCTTGTCATTGATGGCAAGTACAGCAATGAAGATGGCATGGGTGCAGGAAGAATGTACAAAGGATTGTTGGCATGTTTTACAGGCAACATAGACTTGTCATTGATGGCAATTATATGCTACCTGTTAAACATTTTCCAACAATTACCTTTCACAGGGAGTCAGGTAAACCATTTCAATTGAAAAATGTTATGCATGTTCTAGGTCTGAATAAAAACCTGGTCTCAGTCGCAATGTTGGAGGACAGAGGTTATGACATTGTTTTCAGTGATGGAAAAGATTTCCTGCGACATAAAGCAATGGGTCAAGTCAAGAAGATATGGATTTGAGTTAAGAATCTCTACATGCTGGAGGTAGATGGCTGCGGTGCCATGGTGGGCAAGGCAGAAAAAGTGGTGAGCTGGGATGAGGGCAATTTATGGCACAGGTGATTGGGCCATCTTCATCATGGAGCCTTGAAGATCATGCATAAAATATCTATTGGGCTTCCAAGGGGAACACTTTCTTAGTTAGATCAGTGCAAGGGGTGCAACCTGGGGAAGTATGTAAAGTCCACCTTTCATGAAAAGGAGAACCGTGCTTCGGTGATCCTATAGAGAATTTACACAGATGTGTGTGGACCATTCTCGGTTGCTTCAACAACAAAACATAAGTATTATGTTATTTTTGTTGATGACTTTTCTCGTAAATGATGGATAGTCTTCATGCAGAAGAAGGATCAAACATTCTCAAAGTTCTATGAGTTTAAAGCATTGGTGGAGAAAGAGTCGGGGAAGCAAGTGAAGGCTCTAAGGAGCGATAATGGTGGAGAATAAATCTCTAACGAATTCAAAGACTTCTGCAGCAAAGAAGGAATTCGAAGAGAACTCATAGCGCCTCATAACCCATAATAAATTGGGGTCACGGAGGGAAAGAACAGAATGATCGTGGGTGCAACACGATCGATGTTGGTTGATCAGGGCCTACCAATTCATTTGTGGGAAGAAGCATGCAATATTTCGGTTTATGTGCAAAACCGTTGTCCTCATAGAATACTTGGCATGAGTACACCTGAAAGAGCTTTCACTAGTAAGAAACCTGATGTTTCTCATTTTAAAATTTTTGGCTCATCTGTTTATGTGCATGTGAACAAGGATCCCAGGAAGAAGCTGGAACCGACTGTTGAAGTTGGGATATTTGTGGGGTACATAGAAAAACCCCATAATTATCGCATGTATTTTCCAAACAGTAAGATGACTGTTATGCAACAAGATATAAAATTCGATGAGGGGAAAGCCATGTGGTTGTCACTTGAGAGGGAGCTAGAATTGCATGCAGAAGAGGAACTGCTGGTTCGCAAATATGAGTCTCAAGATGTGGATCAACCACATGATGAGGTTCATGGAGTGGAGGAAACCACTCAAGTAGATCCATCCATAAGAAATGGTAGAAATCGCACCACGAAGGTTGATAGATTGAGACTAGATGCTACATAGAATGTAGGAGCCCCTACTTCACAATGTAGACAAAGACAATATCCTGATCGATTTTTTGGATACATGACTCTCATGAGAAAATGTATTGTGACTGAACCATCTTCCTTTCAGGAAGTAGTGCAACATCCCACTTGGGTTGATGCTATGGTAGAGGAGTACGACTCCATTGTAAAAAACAATGCATGGGAAATTGTCCTAAGACCAGTCGACAAATCAGTGGTGGAGGGTAAGCTTTTAATCATTTTTATTTATGTCGATGATTTCATACTGACTGGTGATGAGCAGCTGATACACTCATGCAAGGATGACCTTGCAAAGGAGTTTGAGATGAAGGATTTGGGCCTTCTTCATTATTTCCTTAGAATGGAAATATGGCAGCAAGATGGTGAACTTTTTGTGTCTCAAGGCAAGTATGAAAGGGAGATACTGGGTAAGATTCACATGGAGGGATGCAAACCCATGGATACTCCTCTTCCAGGAAAATGGAGGAAAGAGGATGCTACTTCTGGAAAGGTAGTGGATGCTACTGTCTATCGACATTTATTAGGTTCGCTAATGTATTTAGTGAACACAAGACCAAACATTTGCTATGCGGTTAACCAACTAAGTCAAGTGATGGTTAAGCCTACGAAACTCTTTTGGAAGGCGGGTAAGCATGTCCTGCGATATCTGAAGGGAACATCTGAGTATGGATTATGGTACAGACAGACAAATGAGGTGAAGTTTCATGGCTTCACGGATGCAGATTGGGTAGGCAGCCCAACAGACAGAAAGAACACATCAGGGGGGATCTTTAGTATCGGATATACAGTTGTTTCTTGGTACAACAGGAAACAAAGATCCGTGGCACTTAGTTTAGTGAAAGAGGAATACATGAAAGTGAGTCAAGCCGCATGTGAGGCTATTTGGATGAGAAAGATATTGGTTGGTTTGTTTGGTTCTCATTTAGATACGACAATGATTCATTGTGATAATCAGAGTTGCATTAAACTCTCGATTAATACTGTGTTTCATGATAGATCTAAGCATATAGATATCTGGTATCATCATCTCAGAGATTGTGTGCAGCGGAAGATCATGTTTCTTCAATACATTCCTACGGAAGATCAGGATGCAGACATTCTGACGAAGGTGCTCACCAGGAGCAGATTCAAATATCATAGAGACAGTATTAGGGTGAAGGATAATTCCTTTCTTGTTGAGAGGGAGTGTTGAAAATTCAACAAGAAACATGTGTCTAATTTACTTTTCCCTTAAATAAATTGGACAATAAATATTAATCTATTATCTCATAATTACTTGAAATAATCAACTGAAATGGAAAATCAGTTAACTATGGGAAATTCGAGTTCAAAGGTTGGTTGGTAAGACATGGAGGTGACTTGAAGTTGTAACAAGGTTATAAGTGTAGTTATGAGAGTTGTGAAGTAGTTTAACTCAATTAAGTGAGTTATGCCCAATTGTACTAGTTGTAACTAAACTTACACTAGTGAGAGTTTAGTGAACTCACATGCAACTGAAGATTCACCACGGTTAACTACATGCATGTCAGATCCAGTGGAGACCTAGTTGAGATAACAGGTGAAAGGGATAGTTTGGCTATCAGTTGTGATTTGAGTGAAGTGCACTCATGCAATCACACATGCAGTGGATATGATAATGAGCATGTGAAAACTAGGCAATTTGAATTCATTGTGAGAATTCTATTTGCAAGGATTGTGCAGAGGAGGCAGGCTGTCAGGAGACAAAATATTGGCACATGAATTTGTCAATTTTTGTATGACAGTGTGAGACGATTGTATTGTACTGAGAGATATTGGATTAGAGTTTTGTATGATATTTTTTCATGATCCATGATATACATAATATATGATAGTGGGGTTTTTAGCTTTACGCTTTCCCGGAAAGACTTCTGTGTTATGTGTTATTGATATTTCACTTTGTGATCGTGGTTTAAATTTCCGCAAGAATATTAGTAGAAGCAATTTTGTATTTAACCGTGGCATATAATTGTTAATTTAGGAGAATTGTAGGAAATACATTAAGTGTATTGAAATTTCTACAAGCTTTACCGAATCCTCAACAATTTTGTCTTCTCTCTAAACTTGAAATAGAGTTCCTCCTGTGCACTTCTTGCACACACTCGATGCCCACCTGGAAGAGCTCTATAGAATCTTTAGTGATTCTGTCTTCTGTGCCTTCCTCTGCACAATCTTACCTTCAAAGTATTCAATAACTCTGAGGCTTCTCCCTTGAGTCTATCCCTACAGACGAAATCTAACATACATCTACAACACAAAATAAAATACAAATGTCATTCATGAAACACATGGAAACACACAAAGAATATTATACAGGAAAAACCGCTCTTTGTATTAATATGAATCTCCAATTACAATATGGGTAAGCTCGGAATTCTACAGAGTCTCAACTCTCTTTTCTCTCCTCTTCCATTATAATCTGTTCTAGCCTACTTAATCTAGATACAAAGATCTCTTTTTTTTTACAAAAGAGGGGCTCCTCGAGCCTTTCCGTCCATCTACCTACTCTCATTAATTACATTGAATTACATTCAATGGATATCTAGTTCGAATCGGATCTAGATATTATCATCCTGTCAGCCATTAAAGGTGACACTACCTCCTATCTACATAAAGGAATGTATATGGCTCTTCCATCCTTACAAACATTTAATTACAATTTAAAATTTGAAAATGAGAGGGTTGGCGCCTCTCTCCTCTTAAATGTGTGCCGTGATGTGCTATCTAGCTGGCACGCTGCTAGGTTGGAGCGATGCTCCTATATCATGAGACTAAAGTAAAGTTTGATAAAATAATCGTCTCTTGTTGTCAAAGTTAGGGAAGGTTTGCAGGTATGTGATCGTATACACCAGGTCTATTACATAGTTACAAATCATATTTGGATGATGAAATTGATGAGGGATTTTGGTTGAGGTAAATGTTGGGTACATGGTTGAGAAAAGTATTTGACGAGTTGGCATATCCATCAGGTGTATAGTTGAATATGTTGGTACATCTTGATGAGTCATAGTTTATGTGTATTTGATGTAAGATTGGTACATTTTTGGTGCATGGTTGATGCACTCGTTGATAGTATAGGTTGAGGTACAGGTTGGTACACGGTTGATGCACTTGTTTATGGTACATGCTGATTATAGGTTGTTTGGTACATGTTGATGCACTTGTTTATGGTACAGGTTGATTACAGATTGATTGGTATAGGTTTACAAGAGTATATCTCACAATGATAGTGTGACAATGGTTCCATAATTCTACTTATATTTGAGGGCGGTTTGTTGGACAAATGAGAGGGGGGGGGGTGAATTAGTTGTTACTGTTCTTAAACAATTATGCTTCTTTTAAATTCTTTACAAGGAACTCAATTATAATCACAATAATGCAGGAAAATAAGCAATGGCACATTCAACATCAGTCACATATATGAGATACATAAACACAGATATTTCCTGAGGAAACCCATACATGGTAAAAACCCCTTCTTCTTTATATGATAAGAATTATTTACATTCTTTACATTATCATACATATGAGCACCTACTCATTGTGAGGCTACAACCTCTGTTTTTGCAAGCTGCAACTTGCTAAGAGCACTAACTCTTTGTTTTCTCTAGCACCCACTAGAAGGAAGCACCAACTCCTTGGTTTCTCTAGCACCAACTAGAAGGAAGCACAAACTCCCTGGTTTCTCTAGAACCAACTAGAAGGAAGCACCAACTCCCTGGTTTCTCTAGTACCAACTATACGGAAGCTACTACTCCCTATGTTCAAGCACCCACTTGAACCTCTGAGGACACTAGTCCTCCCTAGCACCTCCCTACCGCCCTGATTTATGAATATGTGTTACTAAAACTTATTATAGTGATTTAATGTTCAAACAACAACTTACCAATCTCATCACTATTTTACAAGGTTTTGCTGCTCTGTTTGCCTCACTGTCTTCCTGCATGCATCGATTGCACTATCTGTTCTTCTGCCTATTGTGCTCTATGCACAATTCCGATTCAATGTACCTTTTTTCTTCTGTCCATCTTAGCTGTTGTACCTCACCTCCTTCTTCACCCATGCATCACACCCACCAGCAACAACCTCTTTCTCTTCTTTGTTCCACCTTCTTATCCTCTCTCTCTGCATCTTGTGCATGCCCTGTGTCCAATTGTTCTGCATCCTATGCATGTCGAGTGCTCTACCTGTTCATCATGGAAACTCTTCAAATTCTCTTTTTGTTAATCCCATGTGTCCATCATCACTGGGTGTCATGATCAAATTACTTCACATCACCAACAATTAAGATTCATATTCTGTTACATTCGATCTCAATTACTCTCTTGTAGTTACAGGCTCCAACGCTCATCCAACTATTAATCACCTCCACAAACAGTCAATGTTCTACTTGCAGATGCCTTGAGATTCTTCACCTCCTCTGTCAATCACACAGAATTCTCTTCGAGTCCTCTAGCAGAAACCATCAGTGGTTTCTAGCAGTTACATTGAGAAGTGCTACAATAGCCCTTTGATCTTCTTTAGTTTCATCTGCACCGTTGGATTAACTTCTCTAAATATTGCGTTCATTTCGGCATTCCTCTCTTCGACATTTCGAGATCACCGTGGTGGAGGATTTTAGTACTCTCCATTTCCCAACCCCCGAAACTGCGAAAAGGAGCTTGTCTTCACTAACTCCTTCCCCCATCGTCTGTTGATGTGACCAACGACTGTGACCTCAACCTTAGTCGAAACTGCATTTCGCAATTTCGCGTTTCGACATTTCAACATTTCAGCACTCTTGATGGTGAAGTGTTTCAACACTTCAACTCCTGGTATCTGGAACTCCGAAATGGAGTCAGATCAACGGTCCGGTACTCTAGCGTTTTTCATTTTGGCGAATCGGCATTTTGATATTCCTGTGGTGAAATACCTTGACAACTCCATGTCGTGGTGCCCGAAACTCTAAAACAGAGCTTGTCTGTGACATTTCGTGACTTCGGGTTTCGTGATTTCGGGACTCCTCTGATGAAGATGCTTTACTCTTGACTCCTCCTACTCCTGGTATCCAAAACTTCGGTATGGAGTCTGTGACATTTTGTGACTTCGAGTTTCACGATTTCAGGACTCCTGTGATGAGAGTCTTTGTCATTTTCATCTCATGGTATCTGAAATCCCAGTATCCAATACTTTGAAATGGAGTCAGTTCAATGGTCCACGATCTCCTCGAACCAACGGATCAGATCATTTCACCATTTCACATTTCATGATTTCAGAATTCCTGTTGAGGAGAGTCTCTGACATCTCCATCTCCTGGTAGCCGAAATACCAGTATTCAATACTTTGAGTGGTGCACCTGTTTCGAGTTTTTGGGATTTTTCATTTCGGCACTTCAGGACTCCTGATGATGAGAGTCCTGACATCTCTATCTCCCGGTATCTGAAACTTCGGTAGTTGAAACTTCGAGCGATGCACATGTTTCACGATTTCGGGGTTTCACATTTTGCAACTTTGGGACTCCTGTGTTGGAGAGTCTCGACTCTTGACTTCTCCATCTCCCGGTAACCGAAGCTCCGAAATGGAGTCTTTGTTGAGGTTTTTTTTTTAGGGTTTTTCATTTTACCTTGATCGTTAAAGAGCGTGTAGGTTCTCCTGGATCCAACGTTGGTCGGACCTCGGGCTCAGATCTGACGTTCATTGGGAATTCTCAATGGGATCCATCGCTGCATACTCTGATCTTGTCGAGCTTGCTCTGCAACATCTTCCCAAAAGACTTCTGGTGCTCACCTGGAACATCCTTCCTATACTCAAGCCATCATCGCTATTGTACTTGCCATCAATTGCAAGCATACACTACCTGTAAAACATACCAACAATCTCCCGCTTTGGCATTGATGGCAACAAAGGCACTGAGACCTGTTCTTTTCTCCTCCTTTGACATCAATGTCAAAGAAACCACGCTCCCCCTGAGTCGTTGTAGTATTTTTAGGAGGTATCAGATATGCAATCAATACAAGACTCCCCCTAACAAGATGGACTCTCATAGGTGTGAAATGGGATGACACCCAACTTCTGTTAGAGATATTCAAAAGGGGTCTTAGCTAGCGGTTTAGTAACGATGTCTGCTATTTGTTTTGTGGTTGGAATGTACTGAACCTGAAGAACCTGATTGGTGAATTTCTCTCTCAAAAAATGGTATTTGATGGGAATATGGTTGGTATTGGAGTGGAATACAGGATTCTTAGACACACTAATGGCACTAGTGTTATCACAATGAATTGGGATCAGTGTAGCGTATTTTACCTCCAAGTCTGCAAGTGTCTGAATCATCCATGATACCTGAGTGCAACAGGTAGCAACATCAATGTACTCTACCTCTGTGGTTGATAAAGAAATGGAACCTTGCTTTTTACTAAGTGATGCTACTAATGAGTCACCCAGGAAGAATGCTCCTCCACTGGTGCTTTTTCTCTCATCAACACAGTTTTCCCAATCTGCATCTGAATAAGCAGTTAACTAAAAATTTTGATTTCTGGGATACCACATACCATAAGTCAGTGTTTCTTTGAAATACCTAAATATCCTTTTGACAGCTAGTAAATGGCTCTGTTTGGGTGCATACTAATATCTTCCAACCATTCCTACATCATGCATTATGTCTGGGCAAGATGTTGTGATGTACAACAGGCTACCTATCATTGACCTATATGAACTCTGATCAACGTTAGGTGAGTCATCATCCTTGCTTAATTTGCAGCTAGTAACCATAGGTGTTCCCACAGGTTTAGAATCTTCCATTTGAAACCTTTTCAACATTTCTCTTAAATATTTTTCTTGAGAAATGAACATCCCTTCAGACCTCTGAGTAATTTGCAGACCAAGAAAAAATGATAGCTCTCCTATCATGGACATTTCAAACTCAGATTCCATGGTAGAAGCAAACCATTGTACCAATGGATCCTTATTACATCCAAAGATGATGTCATCTACATAGACCAATACGATGAGAAAATTATTATCCTCTGTTTTAATATATGGATTACTATCAGTTGTCCCTCTCTTGAACCCTTTGTCTTTGAGATACATATCCAGACTGTGATACCAGGCTCGAGGGGCNCCTTTGTTTTAATATATAGATTGTTGTCAGTTGTTCCTCTCTTTAACCCTTTGTCTTTGAGATACGTATCCAGTCAGTGATACCAGGCTCGAGGGGCTTGTTTTAACCCATATAAATATTTCTTTAGCTTGCATACTAAGTCATGGTTATCAGACAGTTTGAAATCCTCTGGTTGTTCCATACATACTTCTTCACTTAAATCTCCATTTAGAAATGCTGACTTGACATCCATTTGATAGACTTTAAACCTTTTATGACAAGCATAGGCAAGAAACATTCTGATAGCTTCTAATCTTGCTACGGGCGCAAATGTTTCATCAAAATCCAGTCCTTCTATCTGAGAATATCCTTTACAGACTAACCTTGCTTTGTTCCTGACAACTTGTCCTTGCTCATTCAACTTATTCTTAAAGATCCATTTGGAGCCAATGACATTTTTATCTTTAGGTCTATGAACCATCTCCCACGTATTGTTTTTCTCAATATGATCAAGTTCATCATTCATTGCTTTAACCCAGTGGTCATCTTTGCTAGGTTCATTAAAATTCTTGGGTTCCAGCTTGGATATGAAGGCTATATGAGATTGTTCAGTGTTTTTGATTAGTTTTCTCCTCGTTTGTACACCTTTGTATTTTTCTCCAATTATATGACTTGCAGGATGATTCTTTTGAATGATTATGGAGGAGGAATTTGAAGTTGATTGTTGATTTGAGTTTGTCTGAGTGTCTAAGTCTTCATCTGATTCAGAGTCTTCATTTTCTTATTCTTGGACTTGTTCATCTTCAGCTTTAGCTGTGTCTTCTGTAGAAGACTCATTATTGTACATCTCTCTTGCTGGGATTCCTTCATCAACGTTTACATCAATACAGTCAAACATTTTATGTAGCCTCTTATTATAGCATCTATATCCTTTACTATTTGTGGCATACCCTAAGAAGATACCTTCATTATCCCTGTCATCATATTTGCCAAGGTTCTCATCATTATTCTTTATGTAGCATTTACTCCCAAAGACTTTGAAGTGTTTAATTGAAGTAGGTCTCCTGAACCATAGTTCATAAAGTGTCTTGTCACTTTGTGGTCTGAGGTGAGATTTGTTAAGAACATGGAATGCTGTGTGTATTGGTTCTACCTAGTAGGTTTGGCCAATGTTATTCTCATTCATCATTGACCTGGCCATTTACTGCACTGTTATGTTTTTCCTCTCAACAACTCCATTTTGTTGTGGAGTTCTTGGGATTGTGTATTCTCTCTTGATCCCATGCTCATCGCAAAATTCCTTGAAGTCTCTTGACATAAAATCTCCTCCCCAGTCTGATCTTATTGCCTTTAACCTCTTGCCTATTTGAGTCTCAGTTAAATCCTTAAATATTTTAAACTTCTCAAATGGTTCAACCTTTTCCTTGAGAAAGGCAACCCAAGTAAGTCTGGAGTAATCATCCATAATCAGAATGAAGTAGTTTTCTTTCCCTGTGCCTTCTTGTCTTGATGGTCCACATAAATCCATATGAACTAGTTGGAGTGGTTTCTCTATTGAAGTAAAGATCTTGGACTTAAACTGTGTCTTGTTTTGCTTCCCTACTTGACAGGGTTTACACATTGAATCTTGGGGCTTTGATATTCTTGGAATATCTTTTACTTCCTTGAGTTTTTTGAGTATGATTAAGTGGTCAAAGTTTAGATGTCCAAGTCTCCTATGCCATAACCAACTTTCATCATGTCTTCTTAGATGACCTTCTTCTCTATTTTCTTTTAGCACATATACATTATTTTCTGTCCTCATGCCTTTGGCCACCACTTGTTCTGAGGTTCTAGATTTTATCTTGCAGTCCTTGGATGTGAACACCACTTCACATCCTCTGTCACACATTTGACTTACACTGAGACGATTATGTTTTAGCCCATCTACAAGTAGAGCATCTTGGGATTTTCCTTTTCCATTACTTAAGCTCACCATCCCTTTGCCCTTTATTTTCCCTGGAGCATCATTTCCAAAGGTTACATTTCCTGATTTTCTTTCACTTAGAGATAGAAACTTGCCTTTGTATCCCGTCATGTGTTTGGAGCATC
>SNQJ01S0029719.1:99575-122950 GCA_010110895.2 Picea sitchensis | reverse complement strand
ATTATTTGTTGTGGGAAGTATTTATTCCTTTGAAATCTTAATTGCTCATGTCTAAGTCTTAAGGAACAATTTACAGCTTTGTGACCAAAGTTAGAACAGTAGAAACAATAGCCATGGAAAAATTCTTTGTACCTGGGAAATGGATGTCTTCTTTATGCAAATCGATTTCTTCCATGTTGATGACGTCTTTTAGTAGCGAGTGAATTATTTATTTGTTCTACAGATTCAGTTTTGGCATATTTTTCTTTACTCATACTGGGCGGCTTATTGTCTTTCTTTGTTTCTGCAGGTTCGTTGTTGTTATTGGTTGTACATTTGACAAACTTGATGGGTTTTTCGTTTCTTGGCTTGCCACTACTTGATCCCTCTTCATAACCCAAACCGGTTTTCAACTTTGGATTCCTTTGCTGATTCAGGATGGTGGCTAATCCTTCTGAGGCTTTGATACTTAACAGATTCTGATTATACAAGGCTTGAAACTTCTCCATCTCTTTCCTAGTTTTCACTACTTCTTGTTCTAATGCTTCACATCTTGCGTTATTTTTTGATAACTGTTGTTTCAGAACGTCTTCGATTTTCTTTGCCTCTCCTAATTCTACTTTTAGTAGGACAAGGTCTTAATCAGGTTTTTTACTGTCTTTCTCGAACTGTATCAGCAATTGTCTTTGCTTTCTGTTCTTGATTCTTAGTCTGTCAATCTCTTCCAGTGCACTGATCAGTTCTCCTTCCATGTCAACCACAACTTCTTCTTCATTAACATCACTCCCTGTGTTGTTATTACCATAATCCTCTTTGGCCATAAGTATGAAGTCATTTAGTTTATCTTCAATAGAGGAGTCATTGTCTTCATCATCTGAAGGATCATCATCATTGTTTACGCAAAGACTTTTCTTCTTAAAGTTATTCTCTTTAAAGACATTTCTGTGTTGGTACTTCTCCTCATCATCACATGTCTGATCCTTTCCTTTGCGGGGACATTTATTTGCAAAATGACCTATCCTACCACAGTTGAAACATTTGAAAGGCAGTTTACCTTTGTACTTGCCTGATCCCTTCTTCAGTCTCTTCACAATTTTTTCTTCAATTTCATCGGGCTCAGAATCCTCATTCTTATCTTCTTTAAATGATGCTTCTCTGGAGGTGGGTTTATCTTTAACTATTCTCATTTCATATGTAGTCAAAGTTCCTAGGAGTTGATCAAAATCCAAGGTTTTTAGATCATTAAGTTCTTCTATAGCAGAGACCTTCGGGTTGAACCTATCTCGGAGAGATCTCAAGATTTTCTGAACTAAAGAGGGTTCCTCAATTTTTTCACCAAGTGCTTTCATTGCATTTACCATTTCTTCTACTCTCAGAAAGTATTTTCCAATAGTTTCATCATCCTTCATGTTCAGCCATTCAAAATGTATTCTGTAGGTTTGAAGCTTGGCATCCTTTACCTTCTCATTACCTTCATAACTACTAATGAGTTTGTCCCACATTTCTTTGGCAATTCCTAGGTGCATAACTTTTATGAATTCTGCTTTTGCAAGTACACTCAATATAGCATTCATAGCCTTAGCGTTGAAGCTAAATTCTAGCTTGTCATCCTTATTAGCTAGTACAACCGGCTTTACATAACCAATATCTACCACATACCAGACATCTGCACCTAAAGACATTATGTAGGTTCTCATTCTAACTTTCTAGAAGGCAAAGTTTGTTCCAATGAATAGAGGGGCCTTATTGGTTGGATTTCCTTCATGGCTTGACATGCTTAAGCTCTAGGATCTACCCTTAGAAAAAAGGGGCCGACTCTGATACCAATTGTTGGACAACTGAGAGGGGAAGGGGGTGAATCAGTTGTTACCGTTCTTAAAAAATTATGCTTCTTTTAAATTATTTACAAGGCACTCAATGATAATCACAATAATGCAGGAAAATAAGCAATGGGACATTCAACATCAGTCACATATATGAGATACATAGAGACAAATATTTCCCAAGGAAACCCATACAGGGTAAAAACCCCTTCTTCTTTATATGATAAGAATTATTTACATTCTTTACATTATCATACATATGAACACCTACTCATTGTGAGGCTACAACCTCTGTTTTTGCAAGCTGCAACTTGCTAAGAGCACCAACTCTCTATTTTCTCTAGCACCCACTAGAAGGAAGCACCAACTCCCTGGTTTCTCTAACACCAACTAGAAGGAAGCACCAACTCCCTGGTTTCTCTAGCACCAACTAGAAGGAAGCACCAACTCCCTGGTTTCTCTAGTACCAACTAGACGTAAGCTACTACTCCCTGTGTTCAAGCACCCACTTGAACCTCTGAGGACACTAGTCCTCCCTAGCACCTCCCTACCACCGTGATTTATGAATATGTGTTACTGAAACTTATTACAGTGATTTAATGTTCAAACAACAACTTACCAGTCTCATCACTATTCTGCAAGGTTTTGCTGCTCTGTCTGCCTCACTATCTTCTTGCATGCATCCATTGCACTATCTGTTCTTCTTCCTGTTGTGATCTATGCACAATTCCCATTGAATGCACCTTTTGTATTTTGTCCATCTTAGCTGTTGTACCTCACCTCCTTCTTCACCCATGCATCACACCCACAAACAACAACCTCTTTCTCTTCTTTGTTCCACCTTCTTATCCTCTCTCTCTGCATCTTGTGCATGCCCTGTGTCCAATGGTTCAACATCTTGTGCATGTCGAGTGCTCTACCTGTTCATCATGGAAACTCATTAGCTTCTCTGTTTTTTAATCCCATGTGTCCATCATCACTGGGTGTCATGATCAAATTACTTCACATCACCAATAGTTAATAGTCTTCATCTTCTCTTACAGTCGAGCTCAACTACTCTATTGTAGTTACTGGCTCCAACACTCATCCAACTGTTAATCACCTCCACGAACAATCAATGTTCTACTTGCAGATGCCTTGAGCTTCTTCACCTCCTCTGTCAATCACACAAAAGTAGCTTCGAGTCCTATGGCAAAAACCATTAGTGGTTTCTAGCAGTTACACTGAGAAGTGATACAGTAGCCCTCCGATCTTCTTCAGTTTCATCTGCACCGTTGGATTAACTTTTCTAAATATTGTGTTCATTTCAGCATTCCGCTCTTCGACATTTTGGGATCACCGTGGTGGAGGATTTTAGTACTCTCCATTTCCTGACCCCCGAAACTCTGAAAAGGAGCTTGTCTTCACTAACACCTTCCCCCATCTTCCATCGATGTGACCAATGACTGTGACCTTAGACTTAGTCGAAACTGCATTTTGCAATTTTGCGTTTCGACATTTCGACATTTCGACACTCTTGGTGGTGAAGTGTTTCGACACTTCAACTCCCGGTATCCAGAAATCTGAAATGGAGTCAGATCAATGGTCCGGTACTCCAACGTTTTTCATTTTGGCGAATCGGCATTTCGGTATTCCTGTGGTAAAATACCTTCACATCTTCATGTTGTGGTGCTCGAAACTGTGAAACAGAGTTTGTATGTGACATTTTGCGACTTTAGGTTTTGCGATTTTGGGACTCCTCTGATGAAGAGTCTTTACTCTTGACTCCTCCTATCCCAGTATCTGAAACTCTGGTATGGAGTCTGTGACATTTCGTGACTTCGGGTTTCATGATTTCGGGACTCCTATGATGAGAGTCTTTGTCATTTCCATCTCTCGGTATCCAAAATCCCGGTATCCAATACTTCCAAATAGAGTTGGATCAACGGTCCATGATCTCCTTGAACCAATGGCTCAGATCATTTCTCCATTTCGCATTTCGTGATTTCAGAACTCCTATTGAGGAGAGTCTCTGACATCTCCATCTCCTGGTAGCCGAAATTACGGTATTCAATACTTCGAGTGGTGCGCCTGTTTCGAGTTTTCAGTATTTGACATTTCGGCACTTCGAGACTCCTGATGATGAGAGTCCTGACATCTCTATCTCCTGGTATCCGAAACTCCGGTAGCCAAAACTTCGAGTGATGTGCCTGTTTCGCGATTTTGGGGTTTCACATTTCATGACTTCGGGACTCCTGTTTTGGATAGTCTCGACTCTTGACTTCTCCATCTCCCGGTAACCGAAACTCCGAAATGGAGTTTTTGTTGAGGTTTCTTTTCGAGGTTTCACATTTTACCTTGCTCGTTATAGAGCGTGTAGGTTCTTCTGGATCCAACGCCGGTCGGACCTCGGGCTCAGATCTGATGTTCATCGGGAATTCTCAATGGGATCCATCGCTGCATACTCTGATCTTGTCGAGCTTGCTCTGCAGCATCTTCCCAAAAGACTTTTGGTGCCTTCCTGGCACATGCTTCCTATACTCAAGCCATCATTTCTGCTGTACTTTCCATCAATGACAAGCATACACTGCCTGTAAAACATGCCAACATGGGTTGAAAGGACAAGGAAAGGTGGTTGTAGCCACCTTATGGTTTTATCCGGAGAACATAGGATGTTGTAGCTTCCTTCTAGTTGCAGCCAAATAATTGGGGAGTTGGAGCTTCCTTCAAGTTGTAGCCTGAGAACATAGGGGGTTGTAGCCTCCTTCTGGTTGTAGCCAGAGAATTGGGGAGTTGGAGCTTCCGTCAGGTTGTAGCATGAGAATATAGGGGGTTGGAGCCTCCTTCCTGTTGCAGCTGGAAAACAAAGGAAGTTGGTGCTTCCAATGAATGTAATTCTTAAATACATATAATAAAATACATTCTGTGGTTTTCTCCCACTTTGGGTTTCCATGTAAAACACTGGTGTACTGCATATGTGTATGATTTCTCATTTGTTCATTGTTTATTTACTCTGCAACTATTGAATGATAATGCTACATTTATATAAAACTTACATTTTATGGTGAAAAATGATTGAATTTCTCTATTACTGATTCACCCCACTCTCAGTAATCCAAAAGTTGGTATCAGAGCAGGTTCCTTCAAGGCACAGTTTAACTACTGGAAGGAGATCATGAATAATTCTAAGAATGGAGTACAATGTTTAATGGTCAGAATGGTTTAAAGTATGAGATGTGGAGTAGAAGGACGAAAGTATTTGTACAGGCACATGGACGTTATATTTGGCTATCAGTTGTTACAGGATATGATAGTTCAAAAAGGACAAAGACTGCAACCAAGAAGGAATTGAAGAAGAATAACAAAATAACATCGAATTTCATCTCGGAAGGATTACCTAATCATGTAAGATAAAATGTTGGGAAATGTTCATAAGCCAAATAACTTTGGGATAAGTTACATGAAATATATTATTCACCCATCACAAATTCAGAAAATTCAAAAGAAGATGTAGATACAGATCAAGAAGAATTATGTTCACCATGCCAAATTGATTAAGAAGATGAAGAGTACTTAATCACAAGAGGTATGCTGTTTTTCTTTAATTGTGAAAAATGCGGACATCTTGAAATATAATGCCATGAAGTAAATGAGACATAAAAATCAATTGAAAAGGAAGACAATTATGAAGTAGAATTGATTAGTGCTTTAGATGAACTAAGAGAAGAAAATAAGTCACTCAAGAAAGAATTGATGAAACAAAAGGAAAGTATTCACATTTTTGAAGAGTCCCAATAGGTCATCGAGAACTTAAGAACTCAGCTAGAAGAAGCCATAAAGATCAAAGAAAATATTGAATATCAAAAGAAGTATTTGGAAGTCAAATAGCAGCACAGAAGGAAGAAGCATAAATGAGAGAGAAGATATTGACAGATCATCTTAAGGAAATAACTAATGATCTAAACCAACTTGAGATAGAGTTTGGTCAATAAAAGAAAGGAATTGAAGAATAAATAATCACATTAAAAATTCATCTTGAAAAAGCGAAAAAGAACAAAAGAAGTCACGAACTCTCAGATAATGAAGAAAGAAGAAGAGGTTGAGAAGCTTGAAGAAGAAGTTGTCACATTGAGAAGTAAAATTGTCAAGCTCAATAAGAACGTTGAAGAGACAAAAACATCCACACCAGTTATAGAGAATGAAGAGAAGCACTCTAGGTTGTTAGAAAAGAAGAATGAAGAAAATAGAAAGAGTTATGCATAAGTACTCAAAAGAATCATGGTCAACCAGAATCTAAGAAAACTATTGAAGATACATCTTCAAGAAGAACATCCATGTTCAAGCCACACAGAAGCTTCAATCATGATCATGATCAGTCAAGGCAGAAATTCATAAGGACTACGCCACAAAGAATATCATTCACTCCCAGGTATGCAAATTTATTTTATGGTCATTGTTTTTATTATACTAATTTTGGACATAAGGTTACAGATTGCAGGGATTATAAAAATGTTCAAGCAAGAAATTCCTATGTGGCCCCATGTAACATTAAATGTTACAATTGTTATAACTATGGACACATAACTAGTGATTATAGAAGCATGATCGATACTTCCATGAAAGAGAACACTAATATTAGATGTAAGAAAGTATGGAGAATAAAACATGAAGAACATGTGAACAAAAACCAGGTCCCAAAGATCACAAGATTGGCAATAAAATGAGATGAAGAAAATTTTATAGGGAAAAAGAAAGATTTCAGATACAGAAAGGTTTGGAAAGTAACTGAAAGAAAAGAAGGACATGGAAATAAGGCACAGGTTTAAGATATTGTAATTTCAGGCATTGTAGTGAAAGATGAATCCACCAACAGGAAGAAATAAGTCAAAGCTCACAGAGATGATGAAACTGATGATGATGAATACACATTAGAGCATGCATTGTTCTGAGTCATCTAGATTAGAGACTCCCAGGTAATATGAATATTAGATAGGGGGAGTCTATGCGATAACTGTGACAGACCAAAGAACCATCCTTTGAGAAGCTTGCAACGTTTGAGAAGACAGATCCAGAGAAGCCAGTTAGCATAAGTACAATCAGTTGCAGTAGTGCAGACTTCATTATAGTATAGTGATACATGGGTCAAAATTATGGACAATTGTGCAGTAGAGTCTTGGAAAGTATGGACATAGCTTTATTTGTAAGAACACTTAGCAGGTTTGGACATATATATGACAATGGAAAAGAGTATGGATTCATATATTGGTTCAGAGACAAAGAAGAATTATGGATGTTAATTACATAGGAAATGCCTCGAAAAATGCTAATGGATTCCAAATTGACAGATATTTTTTGGACACATGTAGTGCATATATCAGTTCACATTCAAAACAGAGTAATACTTAGAAACAACACTCACAAAACTCCCTACGAGCTATAGAAAGGAAGACTAGCAAATGTGAAGCACTTCAGAGTATTTTGAAGCAAATGCTACATCAAAAGAGAGGATGGAAGAATGAGAAAGTTTGAATCTCATGCGGACAAAGGAGTACTTGTTGGTTACTCAAGCACAAGGAAAGCATACAAGTGTTACAATATGAGGTTGAACAAAGTTTTTGAAAGAATCAATGTAACAATTGATGAAACAAGTGGACGAGAATTAAAGGAAGAAGAAAATGAATCAATGGAACAACTTTATGAAGAAGAAGCATAAGATGAAGAAGAAGTATAAGGGGAAGATGAAGACAATTAGATCGAAGTAGAAGAGAAATTTCATCAAGTGCATCCAAAGATTCCTAGAAAACGAGTACAAAAGAATCATCCTTTAGATCAGATTATCGGAAACAAAGATGTAGGAGTTGAGACTAGAAGAAGAATCCGTTCGCCATAACAAATGCACCTAACACTCTCATCTACGATTGAACCAAACCATTTTTTAGAGGCCAATAAGGATGAATTTTGGAATAAGGCCATGGATGAAGAATTTGATCAAATAGAGAAGATTGACACTTGGGAATTGATTCCAAGACCAAAGAATAAGAATGTGATTGGCACAAAGTGGGTATTAAAAAATAAATTGAATGAATATGGATAGGTTAAAAGGAAAGGAGCTAGATTGGCATGTAAAGGATGCGCACAGGTTGAAGGAATCGACTTTGAAGAGACATTTTCCCCAGTTGCAAGAATGGAAACAATCCGAATGATTTTAGCTTATGCATGCTCCAAGAATATTAAAGTGTATCATATGGACTTGAAATCAACTTTTCTGAATGGGGAAATGGAATAAGAAGTCTACATAAAACAACCAGAAGGATTTCAGTTGTCAGAGAATGGAAATTACATGTGCAAATTGAAGAAGGCCTTGTATGGTCTAAAACAGGCTCCTAGAGCATGGTACTCTAAACTGGATAAATATTTACAGCAGGCAGGGTTCAGAAAAGGAAGTGCAGGCAACAACCTCTACATCAAGGTAACTGAAGATAATATTTTATTAATTGAAGTTTATGTTGATGATATTATTTTTGGAAGCAATGATGATGGGTTAAGGCAGAAATTTGAAAAGGATATGCATAATGAATTTGAAATGTCATTTCTTGGAGAACTATCCTTCTTTCTGGGTCTTCATATACGTCAAAGAAACCAAATAATTTTTATTTCTCAAACTAAGTATATCAGAGAAATGCTAAAGAGGTTTGGAATGGAAGATTTCAAACCAGTTACCACTCCTATGCAAACCAGTTGCAAGTTGAGAAAAGATGATGATTCAAAGTATACATACCAGAGGAAATACAGGTCAATGATTGGTAGCTTACTATACGTGACAACATCCAAACCAGATGTAATACATGCAGTTCGACAGGTGGCATGATTTCAAGCAACACCAAATGAATATTATTTATTAGCAGTACAAATGATTTTCAGATATCTCAAAGGAACATAAGAGTTTGGATTATAGTATCCAAAAGGAAATGATCTATCACTTATTGCCTACACAGATGTAGATTGGGTAGGTCGCATTGATGATCGACGAAGCACCAGTGGAGCAACCTTCTACTTGGGTGAGTGTTTAGTATCATTGCTAAGCAAGAAACAATCATCAATATCCTTATCTACAATCAAAGTAGAGTATATTGAAGAAAAAATATGTTGTACATAGGTTCTATGGATGAAAACAAATTTGACAGATATACAGGTTGATTATGATGATCCCATTCCAATATATTGTGATAATATAAGAACCTTCAGTATCTCAAATAAACCGGTGATGCACTCCAAGATGAAGCACATTCCAATCAAGTATCACTTTCTACGGGAATAAGTTGCAGACAAGGACATCAAATTTGAATATGTGGGCAAAAAATAACAAGTGACAGACGTATTTACAAAACCTCTCCCACAGGAAGCCTTTGAGTATCTTTTCCAAAGACTCAAGGTAATTTCTACTCCAAAATGAATGATTTTGAATGCTTATCTTATATATTTTAGATTTACACGAGGAAGCACCATAAAGAGGACAATTTAGGTTGGGAGGTCAGTTTCAGGAAGAGCTCAGTCAGGGGGAGTATCCCCAAGGATAGTTCAATTAGGGGGAGTATCCCCAGATGGAAAGATACCTTTTCCGTTGATGACAAAGGGGGAGAGATTTATCAGATGCAGAGCATAGAGGCATGGTTCCAGGGGGAGCATGAGTGATATGACTTCAATATTACATGACTTAAATATTGCATTAGAGTGTTTCCATCAATGCCAAAGGGGGAGATTGTTGATTAATTGGGTTGGTTTTCATTGATTTCAACCCTTGAAGAAAGTCTGGTAGCGTATTCCGATAGCACAAAGGTTTGGGTAATGGACCCAAGTTTGTTTTATGGATAATGGTATGAGTCTTTATATATTTGTAGGTACGAATATTCTATATGGATAGTACATTTCATTCCATTTCCAGTGGTATGTGGAACGTCACATAACTCCTCACGGTTAGAGAGTTATGGCCATGTGAAGTTGGAGAACCCTCATGAGTCATCTAGAAGCCCCAAAAGGTCAAATTAGTCAAAGTGTTTGCAAAGAAGAAATTATTTAAATAATAAAGTGAAGTGATTAGTGTACTCTAAGTCAAAGAGGATGCAAAATAAATTATTTAAATAATAAATTTAATGGAGAACTTACTAATTATGGACAGTGGTTAAGTTAAGTGGACAAGTGGTTATAAGTGGGTTAGCCCTAAAATAAGGAAAGTGGTTTAAAATATTTTAGAAGGTAAATAATAAAGTGAAGTGATGAGTGTACTATAATTCAAAGTGGATACAATTTTTTTTATTTAAAGAATAAATTTAATGGAGAAATTAATAAGTGGACAAGTGGTTAGAAGTGGGTTATCCCTAAAATAATGAAAGTGGTTTAAGATGGTTACAAGGTAACCCCTTGAGGAAGCTACATAAAAGTATAAACAAGAGGAAAGTGTCTCTCAATTCAAATCATACTTGAGAATATTGAATATCTACAAGTGACTAAGATAACCAAAGGATATCTAAGCTGAATTTTAGAGGGAAGGGGAAGTAAAGAAGGCCGACATTCAAGGGAGGATAAATTCTTTTGATGATGCGTTCTCAGGTATGTTATTTACAGGTCATGTCACCATTTTCACAATAATTTTTTTTTTAGAATGATTCAGACCGTGAAATTGGGAGGTCGTTGAGGAAACATATCCAAGTAGTTGTGATAAAAATTTCAGCTTGTGGTTCATTGTATTTTTTGAGTTACACTCCGTGGAAAATAGGGTTTGTTGTTAGTCCTGAAACTAGTCTAAAACATGTGTTTCGGGTAAAAATGTCATAAATTATTCATAATAGATCGAAATTGAGTAAGAACAAATGTATTGGTTAGAGTATAGTTTGTAGTATGTTGTGTACCTTTTTCAGATGTACAAAACAAATATTCCATGCGGGGAATTCTCTACAACTTCGATCTCTAGAATAAGCCATAATTCAACAAGGTATGCCATTTTTGCTATAACTCGGTTTTTTGAGAGGTTCCAAGTAGTGAAATATGGACGAATTGCATAAAATATACTGAATAACATTGTGTACCATTTTCATATCTTTATTCATTATAGGTACATAGTTATGATTATTGCAAGTTGAGGTTGTTGACTAATCCAAAATTAGTCATGTGAGACAAAAGTAAAGTTTGATAAAATGATAGCCTCTTGTTGTTAAAGTTAAGGAATGTTTGCAGGTATGTGATCATTGATCCAGATTTTATGAGTAGAAAGAAATGACTACAGATCATTAACATGTTCTTAACACAAAATAACAGAGATACAATAAAACCAGTTTTCAATTCAATAAGTAATTAAGTTGAAATTGTAAAATGCAGTGGAAACAAGCTTGTTGGAATGGTGGCGGCTTATCTATGAGAAGAGATGTGATGGTTGAGCTAATTCACCAGAAGATTCTTACATTGAGGCTCTAAAGGCCTTTTTACAATAAACAAGAATGCAAAAAACCCTATGTTAGCACTCTATAAATTTGTTTTGAATGATAAACGAATGACATAGGTAACTGTTTCAACCTACTTTAGAGCTGAGGCACTAGCCTACTCAACTCAGAGAGGGCTCTCTCGTGTCACTTAATATATCTATGGGAATCAATGGCTAGATTCGATTTGTTTTGGGGGTTTTTAATAAAGTTCCTGGCAAGGAAGGGGAGGAACACTTTGGGTTATGGAGTCTAGAATAAACAATACATTGTCAAACCTGGGAACTATTAAGAGGAAAAGGCTAAATCAGGTAGTGAGTTTGAGTTTATATCTGAAAAATTTGCATGGAATTAGAGGAAAAGGGACACATAACTACATCAAAGAATTATAGGAATGAATTCTGAATTAGTTTAGAAGAGATAAACATAGTCTAAATTGCTAAACCAAGAGCATCAAATGATGAATTCTGGTCCTTTAACTCTCCAATTTAAACAAAAGAAAAATATATATGGCATAAAAGATCACAAGAAACACACACAATGAAAGGAAAACAAGACTCATATCACCACCAGTTAGAATCTGTTCATAAACAATCCAAAATCCGCTTCTGCATTTGTATATTCATTCTAGCCCCCAAAATTTACAAAGGTCTTCCTGCACAGAGGGCAGGCTCCTCTTTTCTCCATGCTTTCTATATCCTTGAGATAATATATATATAGAGAAGGTTCCTTCGTGGAATTAAAAACATTTAGACTTATCATCGTTCTAAAATTAGAGATAAGTTACAAGGAGGAATGATTTATAATAACCATTACCCTATTTTAGAGGGATCGTTAGGAACAGGTTCATCATATCTAGGCACCATCTGTCCAAAACTTGTTGGGATGTACTTATATCCACCTAAGAGTTCATTTTCGCTTAGCGATATCCTCCTTTAGAGTATCCAACCAGACCGGTTGATTCTCTCCAACACTTTCAGCCATTTTAGCTATGGTTTCTTTCTTCCGTCGTTTCCTCCATTTCTTTTTTACAAATCGCCTGTTGATGACTAGATCCCTCATAATGGGATTTAGCCTAACTTCCAATTCTGAGTCTTTTAGGTTTTGTGTGGAATTTAGTCGCTAATAAATGTTCAATTACCCTTTCCTTCTTACTCATAGGTAAATCTGCCATGTTGCCTGAATGAACGGTTTCACTGGATATAGCTTTGTCCATGTATCCCAATTTCATGGACATCAAAATGTTCCTACATAAATCAGAGAGTCGAGAAAACTGGAGATTACTTTGTTTATGGATGAGATGATTCCCCCATACTTGAGAGTCGGTAGTTATAGAGTTCCAATCATGAATCACTGATAGATTCACTTAAGGGTACGTTGGTTTACTATGCTTGGCTAATCCATTTCAAATGGTTATATTTCGAGTTCGTTATATGCCGGTGTTCACCTGACATCATACGGTTGTGAAGTACCAAACGAGTGAAACAAGGTGATTCTGACCAGCTGTCGCTCGCTCCACGACTGGTTTATTTGACATATTGAAACATGTGACATCGAGACTTTGGAAAAAGTGGTTTCAGGCAACCTGTCTTTCACTTCGATGTATCTCTCGAGGTGTTGCACGTCCATTTTCAAAACCACAATGGTTTTCCCCGGTCCGCCTTTATATGGTTAAGTTCTATGCAAGTTCACCGCTCGATATGGGCTCCATCCATTGATCTGGGTCGTTTTATAATCAACGGTCTGTCGAGTTATACGTTTTGTGCCTATGCTATATTTGTCCATATGCCGCCAAATATGTCCCGGTCCTATAAATTATTAATTCTCCAAACTATCAAGCTTTCATGATGATGTAACTCTTGCTAAATTCTTGAGACTTGGATCTTGTCTGAAAATTGTTATGGTGATAACATAGGCTCCAACTGGGGATGCTATCCTCCCTGTGAGGTATCAAAGAACTTGTAGACTCGATGCCTGATTCATTGGGATGATCCCAAAACATGTGCATGTACCCTACTCCTACCATATCACTAGTGTCTGCTGAAGTCTAAACTCTGCACGCTGATCTCAACTAGATACTGAACACTGAATATACTACTGAAACTGATTGTACATAATACTGGAAATATAAAATGAAAAATGCTTGTCCAACAATCTTATTCGTACATTCCTACCTACCCTAAAATGCTGAAATGAATACTCAATCAAGTGATGCTAAAGTGCCAATCCAACCAATCAAGTAATTGGATTCCTGATTTTTCTCCACTCACATCTTTCTTAAGAAGGTAGATAGATGTAGAAGATGGAAGCTGAAAACAAAATTTGAATCCAAAATATGAGTTTATGAATGAAAAAAACTCCTCTTTCACTAATGACTGTAATAGGATGGCCACCAGATCTTGAAAACCATGAAAAATCATTTCTTCTTGGTGAGAAAAAACAAAAATATAAGACTCTTTCGTAAGTGTTTGTTGTTCTTGCTTTATTTCTTCTGTTTCAAGAACATTTTCAAATGAAATGAAAGCAATGGTTTTGTCTACTTCTCCATGCATCTCAAGAAAAACATTCATACATTCTTCAAATATGACAGCCATATTATGTGCATCAAGGCTATCCTTTTGTTCATCAAACAATTCTGATTTGGTTTCATTAAACTTCTAGAAATTTGTTTGAGGGCTTCCATTTTGACTTTCAAATGAATTAATAGAAATAAGTTATTGCTCATAATGTTCTTGCAAATGTGAAAAGATGACATCATGAACTATTTCACAGTCTAAAGTCCTCATGGATGTATTTTCAAAATCCTCACATGTGTCTATAATGTTTAGAAATTGGACCAGTACATCATGTTATTATTATGGTAGCTTTGGGAGGTATGAACCTCTATTGTGACCTATGACGAGATTAGAATACTCTAGAAGGAAGCAAATAAATGAAGGAAACCCTAGACAAGTTGTTGGCTGCAGAAATATATTTAAAATGAATTTATTAGTACCCAGAAGGAGAAGTCGGCCCCAGTAAGACTGCCCAGACTACTATAAATATAGGGCGTCAGTTCTCATTATTCACATATCAACAATTGCAGATAGAATTGGATCTGCGCAGGTGTAGTAGCAACTTGTGCGTAAGTCTCTGGGAAGGTGTGCACTAGCCTCTAGGTGGGATTATCTGATCAGCTTGGTTTATATTCTTGCTTGATGCATTAGCCTCTCTTGGCTATTGGATTTCTACCAGGATTCTCTTCTCTGTCAAGGTCAAGGTGCTCGGAGGGTGGTTTCGGCCTATGGTTGGATGACGAGGGTATCATCAATTGTAAAATGAGCATAATATTCTATATTATAACAGGTTATGGGCCCACACCCCTTCATTCAACCTAAAACGCTGGAAGGAAACATAAACACTAGATATTGAGCTCGCTGAGGAACTTACACTAGGGTTACTAGCAGGAGAATCTTCCAAAACACTACAACTAGGGTTACTAGCAGAAGCAGTTGCAGAAACCCCAAATCTCTGATCCGACACCTTGTGATGGAGCATCTCACTCAAGAAGAAGATATTCAGATGCGCCTTAACTCAATGCACCTCTTGGATCTTTCAGAAGATAGAAATGAAAAAGTTGAATTTTTGGATCAAGGCATGACCAGTTACTAGTCAACCGAAGACATGTGTGAAACAATCAGTCTTTTACACTACTCAACACTTACTAGGACGATTGAAGATGACATGTGGATAATCGATAGTGGAGCTTCCAGGCACATGATGGGAGATCAATCCAGACTGTCAAATCTAAATGAGAGAAAGACATCGTACAAAGTGGAGCTTGGAGACAAAAGCACTTACCCCGTCGAAGGATTTGGAAAAGCCTCCGTCAAATTGGAATCAAGTAATCATGTTCACTTAAGCAATATTTTATATGTACCTGGTTTAGAAAATAATCTTGTATCAATATCATGTTTATAAGCCAAAGGAAACATAATAGCCTTCATGGATGGAAAGGTGTTATCATGGCATAAGAATTCCAGCATAGAGGAGGCTAGGGTTATTGGAAGTCGTGAAGGAAATATGTATAGACTACTAGAACAAAATGAAGAAGCTCTAGTACATGACAAAGTCAACCCTAATGATATTTGGCATATAAGGTACGATCATATCAATTATCAAGCATTACCTTTTCTCAGGAAAATGGTTGAAGGAATACCATAATTGAAATCTACACATGAAGGAATCTGTAAGGGATGTGCCCTTGGGAAGAATATCAAGAAACCATTCCCAAGCAACAACAACAGATCCAAGGAAATCCTAGATCTAATACACTTAAATGTTTTCGGTCCAGTGCCAGTCATATCTCTAGGAGGATCTCTTTACTACGTAATCTTCATAGATGACTACTCGAGAAAGACATAACTATACCTACTGAAATCAAAAGACGAAGTATTCAACAAGTTCCAAGAATTCAAGGCAGAAATAGAAAACCTCACGAACAAGAAGATCAAGACATTAAGAACAGATAATGGAGGAGAATACACCTTGAAGGAGTTCACTGCATTCTGCAAATCGACAGGGATTAGGAGGGAGCTAATTGTTCCTCATAATCCTCAACAAAACAGTGTAGCAGAAAGAAAGAACAGATCTATCGAAGAAATGGTAAAAGCCTTATTGAACGATCAAGGTCTGTCCATGTTTCTATGGGGAGAAGCAACACTGATGGAAATATATGTATAGAACAGAATCCCTCATCATATTTTGAAGGACATGACACCAAAAGAAACCTTCTCAGGTAAGAATCCTAACGTGGAAAACCTAAGAATATTTGGATGTCCAGTTTACTCTCATATTCCCAAAGACAAAAGGAATAAACTAGAACCCTCGGGAAAGAAGGGGATATTAGTGGGATATAGGGATTCATATAAATCCTATAGAATATATATTCCAGAACAACACAATATACAAGTTACCAGAGACATAACGTTCAATGAAAGGATGGCCTTCAGGAAATCCATTGAAGAAATTATAGAAGAAGAAGAACTTGAAGAACCTAATGAAGAAAACACAAAAAACGAAAATAAAGAAAAGGATCAACCTGATCATCCTATGGAGCCATGTGAGAACATTGATTTAGATATCATACCAAATACCAAGAAATGACCATCTTGGCTTGAAAGACACAGAAAGAATCAAGATGCAGAAAGAATCAAGGTTCCAGAAGGAACATCCAGGAAGAGTAAAAGACCGAAAAGATTCTCAAGTTATGAAACATACATGACGAAGCTTCTAGATGAAGAACCAACCACATTTGAGGAAGCAGTCTAAAAAGGACAATGGAAAGAAGCTATGGCGAAATAACATCAATCCATTATGAAAAATGAAGTATGGGAAATTGTACCTAGACCTAAAGAAAAATCAGTGGTAACCTCAAAATGGGTATACAAGACCAAACATGCAACAAACAGAAGCATGGATAAATACAAGGAAAGATTCGTGGCCAGAGGGTTCTCCCAGAAGGAGGGAGAAGATTATGATAAAACATTTTCTCCGGTGGCTAGGTATACCTCCATCAGAGCTATCATATCTCTTGTCGCTTCCATGGGATGGAATCTACACCAGATGGATGTAAAGACAACCTTTCTCAATGGAGCTATTGAAGAAGAAGTGTATGTTGAACAACCTCAAGGATTCGAGGTAAATTCCAGAGACACCGACATTTGTATATTGAAGAAAGATCTATATGGACTCAAGCAATCTCCAAGGGCTTGGTATGCCAGAATGGACAACTATCTAACAAGACTTGGTTTCTCCAAGAGTCATGCAAATCCAAACCTTTATTACAAAGTAGTGGATAACGCACCTGTGATTCTACTATTATATGTTGACTATCTATTCATAACAGGTGAGGAATCTCTCATTATCTAGTGCAATAAGGAATTAGCCTCTGAATTTGATGTGAAATTTCTAGGTCTCATGCATTATTACTTGGGAATAGAAGTATGGCAGAAGCATGGTGAAGTATTCCTTGGACAAGGAAAGTACACAATAAAGATCCTTCAGAAGTTTGGAATGATGGACTGTAAGTCCATGGACACTATTATGAATGCAGATATAAGAAAAGTGAAAGTCCCAGATTCCGATCTAGTAGATCCATCTCTATATCAACAACTAATTGGATCATTGATGTATTTGGTAAATATTCGACCAGATATTTGCTTTGTTGTAAATACATTAAGTCAGTTCCAGGTGGAACCTATACAAGAGCATTGTATAGCTGCAAAGCATGTCCTAAGATATATTTGTGGGACAATAAAATATGGCTTGAGATATACTGCATCCAGTGATATCAAACTTCATGGATTCACAGACTCTGATTGGGCAGGAAGTGCAGAAGACAGAAAGAGCACTTCAGGTATGTGTTTCATCTTGGGCTTCGCTATGATATCTTGGGGCAGCAGGAAACAAAAGTCTGTCACACTCAGCACAACAAAAGTAGCGTATATGGCAGCATGTGAAGCATGCACAGAAGCAGTATGGATAAGGAAGTTAATCTCCGATTTATGTGATCAGATTCCAGAATCAATCATAATATATTGTGATAATCAGAGTTGTATAAGATTATCAGAACATGCAGTGTTTCATGAAAGGTTGAAACACATTGAGATCAAATACTACTTTATTCAAGATAAATTCCAGGAAGGAGAGGTAAATCTCAAGTATATCCCCATTGATGAGCAGACAACAAACATCCTAACAAAACCTCTATCCATAATTAAGTTTTCATATTTCTGAGAGAAGATGGGGATCATGGAAATAACTCCCTTAGATGAAAAGGAAGACTCTCCAAGTTAAGAGAAAGTAATGAAAAAATATTATTGAATTTTTTTATTTTTGTGACTAAATGACTCTCCAGATTAGGAGGGAGCACTGAAAAATATTATTTATCTTTGTAATTGAAAAATAGTCCAGATTGGACAGATTCTTTTCTGTTCAGAAAGTGGATGGAGATTTTTGACGGACAATGACTTCCCATTATGGTTAACATGGGAGGTAGTCTGATTGTTGATGTATCATAGACAATGACTTCCCATTTTGGTTAACATGGGGAGTGGTCTAGGGCAGTCTCTCTTCTTGAGGGTTACTCAAGAAGACTGGCCTGCCTCGTCAGACAACGATTTCTCATTGTGGTTAACATGAGGAATGGTCCGTTTTGGAGGTTGATACAGGACAATCTTTTCCTTTTGTGTTTAACGGAGGGAATGGTCTGGACAATCATTCCTTAGGGTTTATACATTCTCTCAAGGGTGCACTTTGATTAGTGTAGGAGGAATGGCCCAGTGTGGGGAATGGTCTAGACTCAGACATTCCTTAGGTTTTATACATTCTATCCAGGGTGCACTTTGATTAGTGTAGAAAGAATGGCCCAGGGTGAGGAATGGTCCAGGCTCAGAAATCAGAAACAATACTTCTTCCTTGTTTGAGAAGAATAGGGTAGATAGCCCATTGCTGATGTTGTATATTGAGGGCATATATTCTTTCATATCTCACAGACGTGAGTGAAATATTGGCCCAGATGATTCAGTTTATTTTAAAAATATTTTTCTGTGCAGGTTGGTATTAGATGATTGTTATGGAGACTGCTTGTCTCTAGACAGTATAAATATACTACTGTGGTGGATTTGTTCCACTGTTTGTGACTATGTGTGATGGTTTGACTAGTTTCATACTAGCTTGAATAAACACAGGTGTTTTCTATCAATTGATATTGTACCAATTATCATAGGAGATTATCCAGTTGGATAATAATGATGGTGCTCGTGTTGCTACCAGTTGAATGGTCTGTTGTGATCAATACCATACCTCCCTAGCTAGGAGGGAGTGTTAATATTATGGTAGTTTCGGGAGGTATGAACCTCCATTGTGACCTATGACGAGATTAGAATACTCTGGAAGGAAGCAAAGAAATGAAGGAAACCCTAGACAAGTTGTCGGCTGCAGAAATATATTTAAAATGAATTTATTAGTACCCAGAAGGAGAAGTCGGCCCCATTAAGACTTCCCAGACTACTATAAATACAGAGCGCCAGATCTCATTATTCACATCTCACAAATTGCAGAGAGAACTAGATTTGAGCAGGTGCAGTAGCAGCTGGTGCGCAAGTCTCTGGGAAGGTGTGCGCTAGCCTCTGGGTGGGATTATCTGATCAACTTGGTTTCTATTCTTTCTTGGTGCATTAGCCTCTCTTGGCTATTGGATTTCTACCAGGATTCTCTTCTTTGTCAAGGTCAAGGTGCTCGGAGGGTGGATTCGGCCTATGGTTGGGTGAAGAGGGTATCATCAATGGTAAAACGAGCACAATATTCTATAGTCTAACACATCATTATTGAGGCAAGAAAGGAAACCTTGAAATACCTTGTCTTGCTGGTAATATTGTTGAACATCTGCATTAGTTCTGGGAGAAAGTAAAAGACCTTTGATACAAAATTATTGATTAGCTTCTTCTATAATATGATAATCAATCACATATTTGAATTTTGAATTAAAATACCCTTCCAAGTAATGATCGTGCAAGGCATGTGAGTGTAGTTGGTGTTCTTTAATGATGACAACCTTTTCATGTAAAACAATGCTATTGTGAATATAGTCAGAAGTCCCTATTTTTTTTTAAATTTCATGATTTT
The DNA here is from genome assembly GCA_010110895.2 of Picea sitchensis. Classification (NCBI taxonomy): domain Eukaryota; kingdom Viridiplantae; phylum Streptophyta; class Pinopsida; order Pinales; family Pinaceae; genus Picea; species Picea sitchensis. The sequence continues at coordinate 103,029 of SNQJ01S0029719.1, read as the reverse complement.
CTCTTAACCATTCAAAGGAAGAAAAACATAAGGGGAGAGAGGTTTTATCTGTAATCCCGCTTCTTTCTCCACCTTCCACTTCATGCTTGGATATTTTCTGATTTGAAAAATTATTTTTCTTCAACAGTTCGAATGAGGAAAAACACAATGGCAAGGTTTTGTTACCTGACTCACAACCTTCTTCATTTTTATAAGTATCATCATAGGCACATTTTCCCATCTCTTTGGGTTTTTGGACATGCTCAACTTCAGCTTTGTCTTCGACCAATGATTGTATTTCTGAATTTACAAGGTCTTCCTCAAAACAAAGAATAGGGTCATCAAGCGTCTGAGGAGAGTGTTCTAATATCTTGTCAATATTTTTCGTTGGTTTAGTGTGACTTTGCATCAATATAAATTTGTTAGGATATTTAGCCATTTAGGATTTAGTAAGATCTACTTGGTCTATTGTGTTGTTAGGTAAAAGTGTGTTTTCTAGTGTGTTTCTTTAGTATACATTAGTATGCATTTGTAGTTAGGAAATCCGACGGTCACGATATGTTCCCGACATAGAGTGATTTGATGGTTCATACTCTCCTAGATCTTAACGACCATTGATCCATGGCTTAAAACCTGATTGGTCCATGATCTCTATTTAAAGAACATGGAGGGTCATTTGCTAATGATCGATTGTGAGAAAATCTCTTGTAAAATCTCTCTGTAATCTTTTTCTTTGCATTAATAAATTGCTCCAAGTGGCCATGTTGGTTGGGGTCGTGGATGTTTCCCCATAGGGGTTTTACCACGTGAAAACATTGGTGTGTTGATCTTTGATCTGGTTATGTGAGTGTTTACTGAAGGTGTTCATCCTCTGTTGGAATACCTGTGTTGTCAAACATGTTATCAGAGCCCGTTTGAAGACTCGCTCCTGTTGTAGATCGAGATCATGAAGCCGAGTTTCCTCATCTCCACTTTATGTCACTTCCATACATTTATGGGCTAAGAGGACCGTTCCATTGCGTCCGGATCACTTGTTTCAGTCAATAACACTTTTCATTTCACTCGAAAAAGTTTTCGTTTGCCCAATATACTGCCATTACAGTCAGATCCGGAGGTATAAAGCTTGAATATGCATTTTTTTTAAATTTTTGCAGAGTAGTATTTTGGTTTTATTTTGGTTTTGTTTTATTTGTTTTTGGGTTTCTACTCTTTTAGATCTGCGTATGCTCTTTTCCCCACACCCTGTGCGATCTCGACAAATTAGAAACAGATAGGAAAAGGTGCATCTTCCGAGTAAGCTAACCGAGATCTAACCCTTGTTGTCATCGAGAAGCGAAATTTTTTTCTTGTGTGAAAAGAGTTTTTTTTTAGCACGCCATCTTCAACAACAATAACAACCCCAATCCTCCTTCTGAACATTACAATAGGTTTTGCTAGATCATTTGATTAAAAGTTGCCTTATTAAGTAAGAGGTCTTGAGTTCAAGTCTCTCTTTTGTTACCTTTTTTGAAAAAGTTCATGGTTAAATTGTAAAATGTATTTCACTTCAAGTATAAAAGTGAATCACTATAAGTAGATTTAATATTTTATTTTAGAGTTATTTATTTTGCATGCAACTTTTCTGTTATAAAGTAACTTCATTGTAAAAGTGATCCCCACTTCTCTTTATAAAAGTGGGTCACTTCATAAAACAACTTACACAATCACATGGTCATTTGGTTACCGATTGTGCCTTTTTATAAAGTGCATAACTCTAACATCGGAAGTCCGTTTTTTTTTAAACCGCATAACTTTTCCAGATCTTTCCATTCAAATCATCAGTTTTAGTTTTTAAATCCACATTATCTGCATTTTTAATATGGCTTCTACAAGTATATTCTTTCCTACCAGCAACAACTACTTCCAATGGAAATCTCATATGGAAGATTTATTAAGAAGTAAAGGCTTGTACCAGATTGCCTTGGGAAAGGAAAAAGCACCCACTGATGCTCATAATAAATCCAAGTGGGATAATAGGAATGACAAAGCACGTGGACTAATCGAAATTTCCATCTCTCCTAATTTAAGGTACCACCTTGATGATATTGATGACCCCAAAGAAGCTTTAGACATGATTGAATCTATGTTTGGTAAACTCAATATTATTCAAGCACAACAATTAGAAAATCAAATACTGACCTTGAGTTCAAATGCTTTTTCTTGCCTTGGAGACTATCTATCTAGGTTTAAAACACTCAGAATTTTGTGTGAAGAATGTAAGATAAAGATGGAGGAAGAGTGTTGCATCTATATTATTCTTTATAATCTAGGTAGTGCATATTCTATGTTTGTATCTACCTTTTATGCCATGAGATAGGCTCTAGGGGACGAAGCTTAAGCTTATGAAAAACCCAGTCTTGAGTCATTTTGTGCTTCTTTGATTCGAGAGGAATATAATCTTGTACAATTTGGAGGGATCAACACTGGAAGTCCCTCCAACAAAGACTTAGTTGCCCAACAGAAAGATAAACCCAAGTATCCCAAGAAGCAACATCCTCACTACAACAACAAACAACATAAGGGTCCCAAACCTGCTCAGACAACTTCAGCTCCTACTGGTGACAAAGGAGAAAAATATAAAAGTAAGAATACTAACAGACATTGCAACTTTTGTGATAAAGATGGTCATGATGAGTCTAAATGTTTCAAGAAGATGGAAAATTTATAAGTAGCGATGAAGAAGCATAACATCAGTATTGATTCTACTTCTTCTTCTCACAGACATGCACTTTTTACTTCTGGTTTCTCCTTCAATTCAAATTCAACTACTACTTCTTCTTCTGATGGGTGGCTTGTTGATTCAGGAGAATCTTATCATATGGATAAGGATAAAGCCATATTTTCTGCTCTAAATGAATGTAACACCAAGAAAATATTTGTTGGTGATGATAGATCTCTTAGTGTTGTAGGATCTGGAACAGTTCAAGTAGATAATGGTCATTTCAATGATGTATTATTTGTTCCAAGTCTTTCTTGTAACCTTCTATCAGTATATCAAATCACTCATTCAGGTGAAGGTAAAACCGTCGAGTTCTTGCAATTGGAATTGCTGATGATATTACCAGGTTGTACAAGTTTGACAACTTTGGGTCATCAACTTTTTCATCAGTTTTTGTTGCTCATAACGATGACTTGAGCAAACTTTGGCATGAGTGGTTTGTTCATCTAAAATATTGCTCATTGCAACAGCTATGTAATCAATAGATGGTGACTGGTCTTCCTCTTGTTTCATGTAGAGATGGTGTTTGTGCTGGTTGTGTTCTCGACAAACATCATCAGGACAATTTTGACAAACGTGCCTCTTGGCATGCCTCGGGTCCTTTGCAGCTTGTTCACAGTGATTTGTGTGGTCCACTTTCTTCTCCTTCTTTTTCTAGGTGAAAGTATTTCTTAACTTTCATTGATGACTTTTCCAGACGTACTTGGGTTTACTTCT